>MU271316.1:2716-95033 GCA_021432655.1 Atractiella rhizophila
TTGAACAGAGATTCCCAACGATAATACGGGGTGACAATCAGAGCGCAATAATCCTCGCGAAACATCCCGCAAACCACAATCGAACGAAGCACATCGGCGTGCATTATCACTACATGAGAGAAAGGGTTCAGGGCAAGGAAATTGCGATGAAGTGGGTCCCTACTTCGGAGATGTCAGCGGACGTGTTCACAAAAGGGTTGGGTGCTGAGCCACATTACCCTTTCTGCTCGTCGTTAGGACTGCTATGAGGGGATGGGGGATACAAGCGGGGCGTTCTATTGAAGATGTAAGACCCGTGGAAACGGTCTGTCCAATTCTATTATCGGGTTACCATTAGAACGCTGATGTGCACGGGGGACCATCGAGACAAACACGGGGATTGAGTGGACCGAAACGGGATAGGGCATGGAGAGGCGGAAAGAGGAGGGGCACGAAGGTGGAGGAGAGGTGTGCCGCGATCGAGGAGGGGTGTTGGAGGTAGAGGTATCCAGTGTGGTACGATCACCGCACACGGGTGTACGTACGAACGGTCAATGACCTGCTCTCCCTAGGTGCTTACCACCAGGGATGAGCAGGTAGGAGTCTCGGATAATAGTCATGCTAGGTGCTTACCACCAGGGATGAGCAGATCCACACCTCCCTTCCCTGCGTCCGCTACTGCAGCTAAACTACTCGGCTGGTTCATAAGGGCCTGACACGTCTGTTATGCCCTCGGTTCTGCTTACCCTACAGGTCACACGGGAGGCAATAAGCTGTCCGTTCGCTAAAATTTTAGGCTCCAGACGATCCATCCGCCGCTCCATGCCATCTTTTTTTCTTTTCAATGACGACAACCCCAACCTGAACAAGTGCTAGTTGCCAATGATAGAGACCACTGCTTTATGACTTGACATGTTGATTTTTCTACAAGACATCTGTCCTGCAAAAGAGCTGCCCTGTTCCCACCACGGTATGTCATGGCAAATTTTGGGAGTATTAGTAAATTTCACTTGTCTCTGGCTTGTACTTCAACGGGTAGAGAATTGTGTCCCCCTTCAATCGGCCGTGACTTGTTCCATTGATGCATTGTAAATAAGGTGAAAGCAAGAACCCGGCCGTAAACATGATTGTGTTGTGTCTCCTGTGTCAAGCTTTGAAGGAGAAAGGAGACAAGCAGATATTAAATCTAGATGTCTTGTTGCCTTACTGTCAGCCTGTCAGCAAAGTCTGAAGGTATAAGAAATGTGCTATCTCCGTCATTGCCCTGAATGCATGGTAGAGCAATGTCGCAGAGCGAAGTTGGTCAATGTGCGCAAATCAGCGCACAGAACAGAAGTTTTTGTACTTGTTTGCGCTCGTTTGCGCCAAGCGGGAAAAATGCAAAGGGACATAGCCCATACCTTTCTTCAATGTTATCTACGTCGTCTGAAATGGAAACGTACTCATGGGACTGTACTCAAAGAATAACGGAATGGCAACCAGTTTTTTACTGCTTCTCTTATGAAAGCTCCATCGTCACCATCCCCTGATTGATCCCAATGTGCATTGTGAGAGTTTCCCACTTCCAGCCCCCATCCTTTCTCCCCTTCCAATTCCACTGCCATAGCTAGACGGTAAATCCTATACCTCAATGTTGAAGCATGGGAAACCTACCAGGTAACAGCATGGGTATCAAACGTATGATGCTCTTCGAAAACACTGAGCTCTTTCTGCATGGAGAACGGGCAAAGAATCCCAAATTTGGTCTTGGAGTTTAGGCTTACCCTCCTGTTGACATACTGGCTATGAATAACTCGAACAGAGAGTGCAGCGAACGAGGTCAACGCCACTTCTGCATAACTTCCAACGAACAGCACTTTTTCTCGGCCTGGCTCTACGTCGTTGACCCCACGTTTGGGTTGAAAAGGTGTCAAATGATGGCCGGTGCTAATGATGGCCTGTGTTATGGTTCGTGCCAAATTCACAGACAAAAATTAATGCAATTGTGTTATTAGGTCAAAGCTCTTTACGAATCAAAAGGACTCTACTGTTGCAGAGCAGAGATAATCGCTGGCAAAACAGTTGACCTATCTCAATTCATACGGTTAAAAGACAACTAGTTCTCAGGTCAAGACAGCGAGACTTGGGGCCATGAGCATTATTTTTGACGATGGGCATCAAATCGATACCGAGAAGGATGAATGTGTATTAGTACCTAAGATTTATTATTTACAATAACAGTGGTGGTAGAGATCTAGAAATACAGCATTGGGGTAATTAATCAAAAGTTATATGTTCTCTAGAATAAACTTGCCTGAACGACAACTTATCTGAAGGACAAGAAATCTGGCAGAAATGGCGAAAGATTGCGTATTCCTATAGGCAATAAGGGTTTAGGACGAGAGCAGCATCAAGTCAAGCAAGCGAGAGCGGGCAAGAATAAATGTGACGTTATTTGGCTTTTCTTGCTTCGATTCTGCTTTGACATGTTCAAGGAAGAGGGTCAAGCCTCAACAAACATCAGCCTGTATTCTTCTTTCAGATAACTTAACACAATACCGAGGGAGCATCTCAGAAATCTAACAACTACACGTCAGATGATGTGAATACAAAGAAGATTAAACATCCGATACGAAGGTGCTTGCAAGCTTGCGTGGAAGGCAGATTTTGAATTGAGATGCAACCAAACCGTGGTGCATTGTGTATCATCAGAGCAGATGATTGTTAACTGATGGGCACATCAGAGGATTCTTGGGCTGATTTGAGAAATCTGTGACAAAGATGATGAATGGCAGTTTGCACGCCAAGGTCAGGCCAGCATAAGTTAACCACTAGAGTATGCCTTTATTGCAGTGACTGGACCTGAAGGCCTAGTTCTATATTTCATCGTTTCTGTTGAGAACAAATGGGCAAATGTTATCCCCCAACAACAACAAACGCGCAGTGGCTTGCTCGATGCTCACAAAGTTCCTTTTAATAAGGGTTCAATGAGACAGGGGGATCACTGTGGGTTACAGAAATGGGGAAGCATTTGGATCATGATGGCATAACTTATTTCATTCTATTGCACATGGTGAGGGAGGTGTGAGGGCTCATCCTCCTCCGCTGAAAATCCAACCAAAACACCAATTCTTGCAGTCAGTCCTCCTGTGCTCCGACACGAACACACACTATGAAGTTCTTAGAGAAAGATCGTATGAAGACGATCCTAAAGCTGGTGCCCAAAGCGACACAGCCATTGCAGCACAGGCATGGTGACGAGAGCAGGCTGTGAGGTGGGAGGACGAGGATTCGCACTTGGAAAGGTTGAATCGTACGTGGAAAAGAAGAAATTGCAAAAGTGGTTCTGTGCGCTGGAAGTCGCGGACGGACGGCTGAGGGCAAGTGTTTCGAGTTGGAAGGAGAGCTGGACGATAGAGGTGTGGAGATTGTGGAATCAAGGGAAATTGGAGGGAAGGAGAAGGTCAACCTGCTTTCGGGAGTAGAGGAGATGGGGAGGTGGTTTGATATGCCTTCTGAGGAGAGAAAGTCATTGGGGATATCGTGGTAGATCATTGATAGCTTGGATATGGTCATGGACCATCGTACTGAAGTTGTGCTCATATGTTTGTAAGTGTCTTTGCACTTACACATGAGCAGTATGTCTATGATACAATGCCTAAACGTGGGTCTGATAACAATCTTCATCATCGACGGAGTTCTTCGTCAAGAATGTTGAAGGTTACTTTCGGGTCAAAGTTGCGTGCGCTTGTCATTAAATGATGGCGTGGAGCCAAGCCTGACCGGGTTCATGACCTCAAAGAGGATGTATTTCAGTTAGGATTGAGTGTCTACATGTCCTGAGAATCATGACTGAACGTAATTTCCTTTGATTTCTCTCTTTACATGGAGTTGACCCTGAATCCATTCGCACTTCTTCATGAAGCTCAAAAGTTCTCTTTATACGAGTTAGCATAGTTCATTCATTGCGCTTTGCCTACGAAACTGTACTAATGAGCTAGGTTAATGTTTGCCCAAACATAGGTACTGGATATCAAGCATGACTCACGATGGCCTTGTGAATGGGTCCTCACCTCCGTCCATCCAGTTCAGTGTGCCTTGATCATCGGGATGCGGTCGAGGCAGTAGGCCCTACGTTGATCAGCCGTCGAGATGTACAGCTCCTCTGCCTGCCTGAATCGCTCCAGCGCTTCGTCGTTCTCCCGCATTGGAAATCGATGTACCCCATGGATTTGATGCAGCTTGCTCTCCCCTGTGCATTTCCCGTCGAGATGAACAGCTCCTCTGCCTGCTTGAATCGCTCCAGCGCTTCGTCGTTCCTCCCACATCGGAAATTGATGTACCCCATGGACGCAGCTTGCTCTCCCCTGTGCACTTCCCGTCGAGATGAACAGCTCCTCCGCCTGCTTGAATCGCTCCAGCGCTTCGTCGTTCCTCCCGCATCGGAAATCGATGTCCCCCATGGATTTGACACAGTTTGCTCTGCCCTGTGGATCTCCTGTCGAGATGTACAGCTCCTCTGCCTGCTTGAATCGCTCCAGCGCTTCGTCGTTCCTCCCGCATTGGAAATCAATGTCCCCCATGGATTTGACGCAGTTTGCTCTCCCCTGTGCACTTCCTGTCGAGATGTACAGCTCCTCTGCCTGCTTGAATCGCTCCAGCACTTCGTCATTCCTCCCGCATTGGAAATCAATGTCCCCCATGGATTTGACGCAGTTTGCTCTCCCCTGTGCACTTCCTGTCGAGATGTACAGCTCCTCTGCCTGCTTGAATCGCTCCAGCACTTCGTCATTCCTCCCGCATTGGAAATCGATGTACCCCATGGATTTGACGCAGTTTGCTCTCCCCTGTGCACTTCCCGTCGAGATGAACAGCTTCTCTGCCTGCTTGAATCGCTCCAGCGCTTCGTCGTTCCTCCCGCATTGGAAATCGATGTCCCCCATGGATTTGACGCAGTTTGCTCTCCCCTGTGCACTTCCCGTCGAGATGAACAGCTTCTCTGCCTGCTTGAATCGCTCCAGCGCTTCGTCGTTCCTCCCACATCGGAAATCGATGTCCCCCATGGATTTGATGCAGCTTGCTCTCCCCTGTGCACTTCCCGTCGAGATGAACAGCTCCTCTGCCTGCTTGAATCGCTCCAGCGCTTTGTCGTTCCTCCCACATCGGAAATTGATGTCCCCCATGGATTTGATGCAGCTTGCTCTCCCCTGTGCACTTCCCGTCGAGATGAACAGCTCCTCTGCCTGCTTGAATCGCTCCAGCGCTTTGTCGTTCCTCCCGCATTGGAAATCGATGTCCCCCATGGATTCGACACAGTTTGCTCTGCCCTGTGGATCATGCAGTTTGCTCTGCCCTGTGCACTTCCTGTCGAGATGTACAGCTCCTCTGCCTGCTTGAATCGCTCCAGCGCTTCGTCGTTCCTCCCGCATCGCAAATCGATCTTTGCAATGGCTTGGACACAGTCCGCTTGGTTTCTAATGCTTGTACTGTTCTTCATAGAGTCATGCAGCTCTGTTAAGGCTCTACTAGTATACCCTCGAAAATCAAGTTCTTGTCCAAGGTAGAACTGCAAGGGACTCATCACCGCGGTGGACAACTCCTTTCTTGATAGCATTCTCTGGAGCAGTTGCGTCGTATCAAAGCTCTTGGATTGGAGGATGTTTGCATTTTTCAACATGAATGCTTCAATGCTTTCGTTCATTTCTGGAAGGTGCAGTAGACTGTCAAAAACGACTTGTTGAAGGTTCACATATTCATCCCTGAACTCCAGTAAGGCATCTTGCTTCTTTGCCCCATCAAATTGGTCGATTCTTCCTTGTGCTTTATTCAATAGGCAATTGGTGAGGGGCCGAAGAGAATCCTCGACTCGTAAAGAGCACGGGTCGATTTGCCTCAAAACAAGTTCATTGATATATTTTCGAACTGGTGCGAGCATACGCAAGCGTCTCTTCACCCCAGGAACGTTGTCTGCAAGGCCAACATCCAGAATGGAGTCAAGGGAACGATAGTCTCCCACAAGTAACTCTTTCAAGTCGAAGAGCAGGAGACCATCTGGAGACCAAGACAGAAATGATAAGGCGAGGGAACTGCCCGGTAGTTCTTTGAGAATGGGAGATGTGAGAGAAAATCTGAGTGATATCTCTAGAGTGGGAGTACCATCTCTGCCATCAGCTTTCTCTGAAAGAACTGCGTCGGCTCGGTGTTGCCACTCTCTGAGAAGGTCAGCTGCGCTCGAGAAAGGATCGTGACGCGCTCTCAGAGCAAAAAGGCGGATCGATAGTGGATGGTAATCCAAGCACGATAAAATGTCTTGTGTGACTGCCACATTTTGTGGATCGCGACCATTCTCATAGAAGTGACAAAAGGTATTGGTTGCTGCTTCCTTATCCTCAGTCAGCGTGTGAATGACAACTGGCACAAAGGCAGTGTTATTCAGCTCGATATGAGGAGCACGATGCCCACGCATGGCAAGGACGAGTATGGAACCTGCTCCAGATTCCCCAACAACGGCCTGAAAGAAATGTTGCATCCGTTTCGAATCTGAATGTGCAGGTGTCTCAAAATTGTCCAAGATGAGAAGACATTTATTGCTTCGAAAAAAGTGAGCAACGGCCATCAAATCTGTCGTATCCAACTGGCGAGATAGAGTGAAAACACGGGAACACAGATGGCTCTCGAGCGCAGCGAAGGAAGTGAAGCCGTCACATCGGACCCAAAAGCGTCGCTCAACCCAAAAATCTCCCTCTTGAATTATGAAAGCAGCTTTCACAAGCTCGTCATGTAATGCAGCAAGTGCGACGGTCGATTTTCCGTTTCCGGCTAAACCTATGATTGCTACGTGCTGGCCACGTAGAATGGCGGTCCGCACATCTTCAACCTCCTTTGTTCGTCCGTAGCAAAGCCCTCGTGGCGGGACAGATTCTTTCTCATGAACCGCCACTCGAGCGGGATGAGCTGAGGGACATGTCATTACTCCATGCATGGAGGCGGATAATAAGCGTACCGAGGATTACAGATTCCGCCACGGCCTTCATTTCATAACGGAATCCTTCCAAATGAGCTTTCGTCTGTCCCACCACTTCCTTCATCCTCCCAAACTCGTCCCATTCGACATCACCCAGCGTGTCAACGTTGAATCGATGGTAGCAATGGCCAATCCCACGCATCCGCATTTCGTCCTTCATTGTTTTGTCGACACGAGAGCAGTCTTCGACGACTTTTTTGAAGGCATCCTCGATTTCGTTCGAAGTCGACCCAAGTTTCACTGCGGAACGAATACCAACACCCAAAGAGAGGAAACAAATGACTTCAATCCCAGCCCCCCAGATCCTCTTTGCCTCTGTCGCAGCGAAAGAGGATGGGTTGTTGTTGCCAAACAGAACATACTCTGTCTCGTCAAGAGTGATGGGAGGAAAGAACGTCGGTTCCGCGGATGTCGCTCTCGCAGCCTCTACTATGGAGCACTCGGCAGATCCGCCACCAGAGGGGAGACGGTAAGTGCGCATCTCTAGAGGAACTACTGAGTTGGCTCGGTAAGTCGCAACGACAAAGGCTCGACATCGCTCATCAGAGTTGGGATCGAGCATTGGAAGGCTCGCGTCGCCCGAAGTGGCGAGCATCGATCTTTCGGACAATGGCGCGTGATCTCTGACAATCCTCTCCAAAACGCGTTCAAAGGCCCTGTCGGAATAAGCGGATGAGCTCTCTGCAGGGTCTGGCTTTTCGGAGAAGACTTCTTTTACGATCTCGTTGAAAGCGTGCATACACTCCCGGACAGTCATCCCCAGCCTCCCAAGCATCAAAGCAATCCATCCTCCGGTCGAAGTCCCACAGATAAGGTCGAAGAATTGGCACGGTTGAAGGGTTTGAGGGTCTGGCTTCCCAGGAAGGAGATCGGCGACTTGCTCCATAATGGCCTCGAGCATATAAAGGCAAGAGAAAGCGCAAACACCACCATTGTCGATCGAAAGGATCCTAAGACCTTTACGGTTGACTGTCTTGATGTCAGCGAGGCGAGTCTCCAAGGTCGGGTCGATGGTACGGAGAGCGGGGGACAGAGGTTTGGGGAAGACAGATTGCGTTACCGGATCAGGTATCGTAACTCGTCCAGGGAGATCAACATCTGCCTGCATCCTCTTGTTGGTGATATAGGCCTCTTGCTCTCTCTCCCTGCCCCTCCTGTTGGGACCATGTGAACCATCTATTCGAGTATTGCTGGGCGGCTGCATACTGCTCGAAGTGTTCGAGTATTGACTTGGAGGATGTGATGGGAGATGTTGTGCAGCTTGCAAAAGTGCATGATCTTGGAGAGGCTCGTGTTCAGAGCGGGCAACAACGAATGCATGGTGGCAGGGAGCAGGCGGAGGGTCACCGCGATTGGTCACACCGCAAGAGGGATTTTGACCACTTTGTCTGACACCAAATCCCGATCATGACCATGTTCGAGACGTCCGACAGGATATGAACCCTTACCTTATCAGTTCTAGTTGTCCTGTAGACCCCTCTATAGGTGTATTCATAGCTATTGCTTCTGTCAGCTCTCACGAGATCTGACTTCGCCAAAGGACCGAAACTAACACCCGCTTGCCGATCCGTCGACGCTCATCTTTATAGCTACTAGTTTTGGTTTCTTTCAACGTCCTATTGACTGTTACTAACAAACCCAAAAAGTCAGCCAAACCAGTTAACAAGGCGATCCCAAAATAAACAACAGAGACAGATTCAACTTTCAACGGATTTAACGTCTCAAGGGACATTGATGACTGGCGGCACTTTGTTGCTCTGTGACATGTACCAGTTTCATTTCACTTGGCTCCAGTGATCTGTGCCTGTGAAACTTGTTTCCAACACACCAATGTGACACCTCACAAAGCACTGTTCTAGAGTGCAACTTGAAGAACACACCTTCGACGGTATCCCAATTTTCAGAAATTCTGGAAAGTGAAGAATCTCCCCCTTCTCAAATGGGCCACTTCGAACAGCAGTTATGAATTGATCCAGATCGATCAGATAAATTATCTGACCAATCCTGTTCCTTTCCTTTCTGCTATAACAAGTGTGTTGGTTTGTGTCCTCCCCTCAGAACATTAACCCTTGCTAGCCTTTGCCCCTTGGACGCGGACGGACAGATCGGAGAAGAAAAAGGACGAGAGGGCGGGCGGGCCATCCGCGGCGCTCTGGCAACTGGTTGACAACTTCTGACTACGACTCCGCAACAGCTGACGGCGCATTTTGCAGAATTTTCAGTACGCGTTTACTAGAGTTGAAACCGGTGAACGCTGGTGGTGTGGCAGTCGAATATGGATTCCGTCTGCTTGAGGAGCGCTCCTTGTTGTTCGCGGGGGTGTTCAAGACCAGGTTTAGGGGATATTTCCACAGGATAGGCTTGATGCCGAGTCAAGATGGTTCAAGTTGTCGTAGAACGTAAGAGCAACCTAGCAGATCCCTTTGCCCGCTCTAGCTGTCGTTCTCCATCGCCATGTTGCTGTTCCCACGCTGGCGGGTATCCACCCTGTTTGACACCCGCGGTCGACGGGCATGGCTGGTGGAGGCTGTATAAATACCTGAGTGCGACAATGTTCCGTGCAAGGTTCACAATTACTGTATTGATTCACATTCTCAACAATACTCAGCGTCACTCACTTACATTTTCGTGCACCTCAACGACCACGAACCTATCAAAATATCAGAACATCAGCATTAGAACCATCCGCCCCTTCCAGGGAAGAAAAACGAATTCCTAAGTGTTCCAACAACGAGAAAACATCTCCCCCACAGTGATTGGTGCATAACTACTGTCCTCTAGTGTCAATTGTGGCTTTGTCTTTTCACCTGATGGATCAGGCGGTCATCGATAGCTGCCGGGCTATCAACAAAGCGACGGATTCCTATTCCTCCTACTGGGACACCAACACGCTCTCTCCCACTGTCACCCCTTGCATATACAAAACTGGCCCTTTGTGGCACAAACGCACAGGGCCGGAGGCACAAGGAATCGTGCGAGAACCCCGCCCCACTACCGTCATTCGATTCAGCCTATTTGGGGATCTGTTCGTGACTCCCTTTCGGTACCCTTGACCTCCATCAATCCCCTCGCCTACGCTGATGCCGGGGAGGCTGAACCCTTTTGCTCTTTTATCATTTCCATCGGTGTGGAACCCAAGTTGTTTGCATACAACGATGCAGTTACTGCTGGGGCCGCCGTCCAGAGCGTCCCCGCGGATGTTGGTCATCCGACTATCGAGGTCGCGTTCGTAGAATCCGTCATTCATCGTCATAGCGCTGGTCGCAAGCTCCTCTCGTTCAATCCCCTTTGGGACAAACTCCCCGAGCTACGCATGCCATTTACCGACGTTCTTGGGGTGGCCATTGCACCCGCTAAACATCCCCATCATGAAGGGACGGGTGCGCTGTTCTACCGCCTCAGTAGTAGCGACGACCGTGTCGACCTCCTTACTTGTGCCCACGTTGCCCGTCCCCAGAAGCTTACAAAAACACGGGCATGATGTGGAGCTCAGGACAGCCACAAGAGGATGTAATTGCGCTTGGTACGGGGCATACAGCAATGCCGTTACGGCTATCATGGGGGTGATTGGCGAACAGTTCGAGAACATCGAAATTTGGAATGACGCGCCTAAGCGCTCAAGCGACTGGGAGATCCAGTCGAAGGGGAACTCGCAACGATATCCGCGGCGCGTGAGGAGTACAGGGACTTGATCAGAAAGGCTGGGATGACCACCGAACGGGCGAATGCCCTTTATGATGAAGTGACTAAACACCGTAGCATCGCTCACCAAAGAGTCATGGACTATGTCCTTCACTCTGAAAAGATTGAGGCCGTTCACCTGTCAACTCATGGACTGAAGGATGCTCCAGATTTGCACGGCGGCATTGCCCAGGCTAGGACTTCCATCGACGCGCTTGAAGCACTCGGTTGGAACGAAGAAGGGCAGCGAGGTGGAAAAAGGACGGTGGATGCATTGGCCCGCTTGCTGGGGTGACGAGGCGGAGGAATGACCTACCGGGGCCTATTGGACAACCGAGGGATAGAGACGCTTGCAGATCTTGGTCTCTCAGATGTATCTCCCTTGAACCCTCGCCGCTCTCCGATTACGTGGTGCGTGGTGCAACGACCGCAGGATGCAAGCAAGTTGCTGCTCTCCTTTGATCGCCCGTTCCTGCTAGCGAGAGGGAAGCATGTACAGGTTGATGCCTGTGTCAATCTGCAAGAATGCATCATTCTTCTTGGTGGGTGCGTGGAGTAAAGTGACAGAGAGGAAGTGGAGTTGATAGTAGCTGGGGGGGAGTCGGTGCTTCTGAATGGCGCGAGATGGCGAAGACTGCGAACATGTTACCAACTTTTCAGATGTATTCAGCGACTGTGGAATACTGAGACCTGTACCGCCCACGCGAACTACGATGCTCAAGCGCATCTCGACTAATGAGCAGGAAAGCAAGGAATAAACCTACCACAGGCTTCCAGACCTTCATCCAGCCGTCGCCGACACAACTCACCCACCTTCCCGCCCTGTCCTTCAAGGGGTTTGTTTTCATCCCTTGTGGCGGCATAGTTGGGGGCATAAAGTAAAGGTCCGCCCTCGAATTGTTTACTTTCTTATATCTCTGTCCGTTTCCTTGACTAAGATAATTTTTAGGCCCTCTTTATCCTCCAGATGGGGTTACGCTCTCCTAGTCACTGCCATCATCTCCGCTTGCTACCGCTATGGCATCCTGTCACGTCTCCGCCGTCACCTCTCGATGACACCTGTTTGTGTTATTGTCTCACCTTCTTTTCTTTTAAGGTCCCTGCTCAGATGCCATGAGGATGAGTAAATAGGATAAAAGGTATGTTTTATCACTTATTTTTATTTCTCACGTCTTTCATTATTTTCTGCTTCATACGCTCTGGGATAGGTCTCCTTTAATGCACCCATCATCTTCTCGCGTTTTTGACACTCTTTTCGTCAGCTGCCATCGATGCCTCATGTCCTGCAGCTGTCCATCCAAGGCGTACTACACTCATCACCATCCGCCTTATCCTGTTTCGGGCCACTGTCACCACCACACCACTCTCCCCACAGCGGGTGCTGCTCACAAATGGACAGTGACCAATTTGTTCCCTTCTTTCTGTTTTTTGAAACTGATATGGATTACGACAGGACCTTCACTTCTCTCCTTCCGCTTGCATCATTCTCCCGCATTCACGCTAATTATCGACAAATAGCCCATACCGTCATCATCCCTCCCACAGTTTGCAATTTTGTCATGATACTGTTAGCTACTTTCAACAGCAGTGTGTGCCAGTAATATAAATAACGAACAAATGATGTGTACATTTATTACACAATGCATTGGATGTTGGGAATGACTGAACGATACTGAAATCAAAACTATTTGTGTATTACAATTGACTGAAAGAGCCTTCCTCGAGCTTTGATTTAATCAAGGTAATCGTAGATGGAGGAATCTAAAAGTTGGGCGTTCTAATGGCGACGTATAAAAAGACAAGAGGCTGAGGCTGAGACGGTGTATCTATACGGTGGTGTACTGACTGGCAAATTGAAATCAGCAGTGGCAATTGAAGGATATTGAAGGCCTGAGCCGGATAGAAAGAAGCTGCACGCTGCTCTGCCTGGCTAACTGAACTGCTCAACCTCGTTTGGAACAGTTCTAACGCTGACCTGACCAGGTTTCGAGCCGATCCTTTGGGGACTTAATTCTTGCATATGCCGAAGATGGACTGTTTTGCCGCATTTTCGTGCACGCTTGCTACACACAAAACTTCTCTCTCTGCCATAAATTTCAATTAATTCAACATACACTCCTCGCCTCGAATCAAGCTTGTACGAGACAGGTGAAGGAGAACAACAACGTTGGAATGAAAGAACAGTTTGAGACCTCAGATAGTGATCATGTCAATCATAGGCCTCGTCAGCACTTTTCCTCACTAACCGTCTTACTTTCTTCTTGTACTCTGGTCTCGCGCAAATCAGATCCAAGACTATTGGTAAATCACAGGGAAAAAAAAGCACCTTTTGGATTCTCTCTCCATTCTTTCGCCGCGTCAATGTTTGCCGGCGATTCTACATTCGGGTTCTCCGACGACAGCATTGAAATGACGCTGACCAACTAAAGCACCATAATTACTAACACCGTTGACAAGGATGGCGAGGCACTCACGATCGACTCGACGGTATGAACGGGGAGCCAACGCTCGCCTGCATCCTCGTATCCGTACTGGTCTTCACCTGGAGCATGGAGAATAGAAATGCAGACGCCGCCATCGTTATAAACTGCTCCATCGCCAACCAATCAGAACAGCTCTCAGAATAGGGACAGCGAGGAAGGCCCACTGTTGGGATGCCACATTTGTGTAAGGAACTTCATCTTCGGTGGAAGGAGGGGGAACTCAGGAGGGAAGGAAAGCCGAGCTTTTAGAAAGCCCCCTTCGTACAGGGTATCTTGCGGCCTAAAGTCAAAAGGTGGTAAGTTCCCGAAAAGCGTGTAAATTTGAATCAGTAGTTGACTAGGACGGTGATAACGGGTTAAACGTAGAGATGCAAAAACCAGAGTGGGAGGGAAACGTAAATGTAAACATTGCTTGTGCCCTGACTTCGTTTTACTTCCGACTTAACCCACATCATGCCTGTATTGAGGTATTGAGGCCTGACTCAAACAAGATTACGGGAACATCATAACACACAAAGAAACCGCATATTAAGTCCATTCTCTGGAAGCAAATGTAAAACGATCCAAGCAACACATGAGCATGGACCTTGACCACTCAACAGCTGTTAGCTCATCGGTATAACATGATCTTTCAATACTACGAGCGAGATAGCGCAGGAGCTCTTACCCTCTGCTTTCCACGATCACAGATGTAATCAATCACCAGTGATCGAGGATAGGCCCAAGAGGTGGCGACTTCCGCAAATGCCAGCCTCTAGCAGGGGACTCTCAAAAGCTAGCATGGAAGGTACGAGGAAACCGTACTATCAACACGCTACACAAGGATATGGCACAGATAACTAGCATGAGATGTGTGGCTATTTCGAATCGCACGACAAAGCGATTCCATGGATCGTTCCAACTTTCGAAATCGCCAGCAAGACTCCCTCTTACCGAAGCCAACAAACTTACGGAATGATCAGTATTTCCCACTCATAGATGTTATCATCATCCACCAATCCCGCACTGAAGCCCTCGACGGGATGTTTCTGAAGTTCTGGTTGCCGTTATCAACCCTGCGAGAATGCCCACGATCATAAGATAGAGCGCACCTTTGAGCTGTCGACGCAATTGCAAAGCTGACGAAGATGCCATTCTGGTCTGAAGCCGTTGATTAAGCGTTGATGAAGCCGTTGATGGATTCGTTCTCATCAACCCGGGCGGGCGGGAAAGGAAGTTGGGAAGTCTTGGTCGACATTACAATTGATTATGTCTCCCAAGCTGGTACGGTGCGGTACGGTTCACGGCAACAATCCGTCTATGACGTCAATCTTGGAGCTGAGCGAAAGCCAGCAATGGATGCATGATGGATGGAGCTTGACGGAAGCAGCTAATACACGTGATGTTCCTTTGCTCATCAACCACGAAGCTCAAGCCCAGCCTCTGGCCGTAACCCACTGGCATCCCTACCGAGCACCTTACGAAACGCCTCATTGACTCTTTATTACAATAATTTGTCCCAGATTGACGGCGAAGATGACATTGCCCATACCCTGGCCAGTACCAGAAATGTTACGCGTCCACCCACCCCCTCGCCCCACCTCACTGGCCACTGAATCCGATAATGCGACCTCCAGCCGCCAGTCAACCGCACAAGGCGACTTCCGGTGGTTGGAATTCCATTATGGTGGGAAGATGTGTGTTTTCACACAGCTGTCGAGCGGTGCGGAGTGGTGCCGCGTACTGGAAGTGCGGAATGATTTTTTGGTATGTTGCTCTATTTGGCAACAACTGTGAACTGTGTAGGACAATATGGTATTAACAATTTGGGATGAAGCAAGACGCGCTGAAGATGCTCAACTTGCTGCCAATCGATTTTCGAAGTGAAGGATATCAGAACCTCTTTCCGTCCGTATTCAACCAACCATTTGATATCGGCACCCTGGGCTTCCTGCCTAACATAGATGTTTTGAAATATTTTGTTTTAGTCGAAGAAGGACATCTACGATATCGCGAAGATTGCCTCTCGAAAGGGCAAGGAGACCCTGGCAGATTTTCCTATTCAGAGTTCTATGGCCAATTCGACGCCAGCGGTGTAGAGTTCGACGCATACTTCATTAGGAGCAAGGCGGACCTCAAGCGAATCTATAGATCCCTCGACAACGAGCTGTGCTATACCGACGCCAAAGCACCTATCACATCTTGCCATCCTTTTCCGCGGATCAAGCTATTCCTTTCTTTAACAATCACGATTTGGGTAGAAGTGGATCGACTGAACACGATGCACAAGAGTGCAACGGCAGATCCATACGTTTGGTCTTCTTTTAACCCGTTGCTCGAAGCTGAGGCGGTATAGGTCAATTTACAACTCGCCCAATATCTGAAAGCTTTGTGGACGGCGTCGCCGTCCGACCGTACGGAATTAGACTCCTGGAGACCACACTTTCTTCCGGTTCCAGGGCTCTGGCCGTATGCAGAAGAGTCACCTGGTTTTACTTTATTCTCGACCACCATGCCTACAGGTACCGATCTCCCAGGCTTGTCATTTACCTCACAATCGTGTGCTCTAACTTGGTCTTTGCCTGAATTTGACTATCAAGAGAAACCACAGCCAGAAGCGAAACCGAAAAATCTCAAATTCTCAGGAATGACAACGGAGGAAGCTATGTCGCAAGCACTTGCGTCCAGGGGTTTGACCATCGTAGCAGAACATTGACTCGTTGAGTAACTTAGTCAGGGTTATGGAAACAGTGAATTTTTTGTTGGACGGACGCGCTGTTTGAACATTTCATCCTGTATTTGGATGCTGAAATATATGTGTATTTGGGACAGGCCACTACAACTGGGCAAGGTGGACGAAAATTTGTTTTCAGAGATAGTAACACAGTTGTTTATAACTTCGTGTTGATAAGGGGCTCGTCATCCCTTCATCAATTATACAGGTCAAATGAACCTTCGGCTCGATCCAAACCGACTATTTTCCTCTCTGCAACAGGAGCTGCAACTTCCCAATCATATGCCAAAGTCATCTTTGCCCCTGGTTCCAAGTCCACCTTCCACTCAATCGCTCCCATGCCCTTCTCCCCGTCTTCTCCCTTAACACGACTGGCATAGATTCCCTTCCCGCAATCTGTCCACGTCCCGTCTTCTGCCAATACAGGTAATGTGAGCCTCACGATGAGGTTTTCATCTTGAGACACAGGAACTTGATCCTTTATGTGAATGGCGATTCGTGTCCCTTTGGTGTTGTGGATGAACGTGCGCTGCGAAAACGCCTGCACCTTCATTCGAGAGAGGATTCCGGTGGTAAAAACGCGTTTGACGAGCGGGTGATAGACCAGTCGGACAGAAGAATCCACGCTGTTCAGCTTTTAGTTTATTCAACACCTTAATAATAGGCATACCCAAGGTGAATAAGAAATTCCTCGTTCACGCTGACGTCCCGCAACGTCGAGTTCGCCACAAAGCTCCCATCTAGGTAGACCGCAATCGGACCGCTAAGAAGCTGATAATCTGACGAGTTTTTGACTTTACTCTATAGAGTTATTTAACGCGCCTTCTGTACCGCCCAGAGAGAAACACACATTCAAGTACACTTTCGGCATTTTCCTTGGGACAGCAATCCATTCCAGGGCAGCGTTCAGACCGAGTTCTGCGATAGTAACGGTTTTGGTTCTTTCTTTCCTTTGGGATAGAGTCGACCCTCCAGTTAGGATCGTCGTTGTGCCAGGAACATCGAATGTTGCGCTCAGATGGCTTTGTTGCCTCACAGAGGCAGTTGCCATTGTTGCTTGGTGCGGAAGGGGAGCGTCATCATCGAAAAGCCCAAAGCCCATGTCCTCGTCGGACTCTTCGCGCTCAGCATTATCCACACCACCTTGAACTTCCTTCGCAGCAGGGCGGTGGAAAGATATTGGCCCTTTCAAACGAGTGAGGACGTTGCATTCGTCGAGAGGAGCAGCTCACAAGGATCCAGCGTTGGCGGCACGTTACTGAAAGACGGCTGGGACGTGGACAATGTGACGGAGACGGCCCTCCAATCCTAGACTATCATGAGAATTCGATCGAATCTGGGAAACAAAACCTCACCTCTCCCGTATGCTGAGAGATTTTGGCTTTATAAGTGAGACGCACAGGTTTCTCGCCCTGTTTCGCAAGGAGGGTCGTAATGCGTCCATCGTATAAAGGCTCCCAACTCGCATCGTTCACAGCTGGGACGGTTTCAAACAGCTGTTCAAAGCAAAAGCGAGGGACGGACCGTATGTCATCGTCAGCTGAACTTCAGTATCATCCGCCGCCCAGACACCAATCTTTGCCTGTGACCGCAGCATGTCACTCTTTCCTTGCAATTTTTCCATTTCTTGCCTATTGATTTTGTCCGTTTCCGCTGTGATAGATTTACTGCAAGTTTGAAGCTTTTCATTGATTTCCCTGTACTCGTCATCCATCAAAGCTCGTTCCTTGCTCTGAAAACCGATTATGGAAGCAAGTTGATCAGGGTTTACTGGTATATCTGCTCAGCGTCTAGGAAATTCTATCAAGAATAAAGGGTACGCACCATCGCGCGGCGTGATGGCTTTCGTGTATGCCACTAAGATTTGAATCCTCTCTTGTAGGCGAGATTTTGCATCATTCAGCTCCTGCTTTTCCTTTTCCAGAGCAGCAAGGCTGTCGGAACGTAGAATAGGACGAAAAATTGGAGAAGTTGTCAAAGCAACATGTTTCAGAATTATCTGTGCGTGCCCTGCTCCTTCAACTCTGCGAGGCAGTCAAAATCTGGAGACTGGAGGAAGGAGAAACGCAGACGCTGACTTTAAGCTGTCGAGCACAATGTTGGACGGTAAATCTGAAATCACCACCTCATTTTCTTCCTTTTTCACAGAGCAGTTTACGGTCCTTTTGATCTCGGCTCGAGCGGTGTAGAGCGTGACGTGACTGATGGGAAAGGTGGAAGCAGAAAGATCAACTGTGTTGATAGACATTTTTTGGATTGTTGAATCACTAATAACAGCTGTTGTGCAAACGGTGTCGCCCTTATGCTTGCTTGACACTACTATCAGTGTCCCCACTTTTGAATGAAGTAAACAAGTCACACACGAGTCACCCTCGGAAACGCGGCGGCTTCTCCTGAGTTGGAGTTGGCAATCGTGCAAAATACAGGAAGTCACAGGAGTGCGGCGTCCATGACCTTGGAAGAATGTCATCCGCCAACTAAGGGATTTGCAATTTTCCTACACCGCATTAAAGTACACGCAACTCTAGGAGACGCTCCTTTTTAAGCGTCTGAACGGCGCGTTCAGAGACGAGAAAGCGTGATAACGAAGCTACGATACTCCTTATCTGAGGCATCGTTGGCGTAAAACGTCGTGCACGATATGCACTCTTTCGAAATCATCCTTAAGACGACACTCTTCCTGAAGAGACCTGTATCAAACCTGGCACTCCAATCGCGAATTCGATGTTCTTTGTATTATCTCAAAAATTTGAACTCTCCTCTCAACGATCGACTGCCTCGCCTGGAAATGCTTTGCAGGACTGCCGCGGTGCTTGAACACATTGTCTCATCAATGTATAAGAGGAAGGTAAATAATAAGGAACGAGACTTGGTTCCGACATGGGTACCTGAGTCGTGACGGCTGCTTGGCAGAAGAACATTCAGGAACCCTGCAGCATCTCAAGAGTCAATTGCTAGGGAACAAATCGAGTCATCAAGAACACTAGGCTCTGGGTTCAAGGAAGCCCAACAGAAATGGAGCATCGTCTCGAGTGTACGATAAAACGATCCCATTTGATACAGAGATGTCAACAACGTACTTCTCTCCTCCCCATCCTTTACTGCCACAAAGTCTCCAGAAGCTCCCACTGCATTGATCCTTGTTCCTCCTAATGACTCCCGAGGTTGAGATTAGAGGATGATTCGTTGAAGATCTTATTGCGAATCTGTAATTTATGCAGCATCTGGGGTAGTTTTCTGATGTTTAGAATAAAGCGAAGACGTGCAACAAAGAATATCACTTCGTAGCAATGAAAATGATGAACCTTTGTTGTCCACGTTATTGCACGTGGGGCATTCAAATGACGAACGCAAATGCAAGGCAACAAGCCTTTGTTTCGAACGCGTTACAATTCTGCACATCTGTTCTCTTTCTCACTCTGCAGCCCCAGCTCAACCCCTTCCCAGCGTCGCATGAGACATGCCCACGTCCCGTGTGCTCACCTTCCGTGACACTTCCCCAGTTGACGAGCTGGAGTTCGACCTACCGCATCCCTCTTCAACCCGTCCCCTCCCTCCTAATCCAATTCCACTCTCCATCTTCCCACCAGAAATAATAACATCTATAGGCGCCCAATGCGACTTTCCTTCTCTTCTCGAGTTCTCATGCGCATCAAAGCGGATACGAGCGCTCCTCTTCGTCTTGCTCTTCAGGAGCGTGGACATCACTAAGACCTATAAGAAGGAAAGTGATAAGGCGCTGGATTGGCTCTGGAAATTCAGGACTTTCGGCTTATCGCGCGTGGGAGGGGTTATCAGGCACTTGTCCATTCGAATTCGCGAGCCTAGCAGGGATCAAGGATTCGCCTACGACAAGGAGGGGTTGAGGACGTGGGCTCAACAGAACTACTACAACACCCGACATCGATTCGTCATTTACAGGTGGAAGGAGGATGAGCCGGTCGATGAGGATTTAGAGAAGCCGCCATGCGACTGGGGGTTGAAGGAAGGTGAGGTGTTGAGCGAGAAGACGGTGAGGGAGTTGGAACGGCAAGCAGGCTTATTAGACCTTAGACCCGAAGGTGGGTCTCTCCTCTGCGCTTTCTAAGGCACTGATCCTATTGTTGTGCGGTATCGACAAAGAACCAACTCCTCCTCCCAAGTCCCCCAGCCCACCACCAATGCCTCCCCGCTCTCCCTCTCCTGAGCCAAAAAAGATCCCCACTAAAAGAGCACCTAAACGAAAGGCGAACACTACACGTGGGCGGAGAAGTAAACGAACGAAAAGGAACAAATCTTCGCCTCCACCTGTTGAGGGGAAAGAGGATGAGGAACAAACTGAGGTTCAGGAAGCGTTCGTGGAGCAAACCGGACATAAAGAAGAGGCAGTGGAGAAAAATGATGAGGAGGACGAGAAGGAGGTCAAAGGAGAGTGGACTCCACTACCGCGCGCTCCGTACGCTCTCAAGCTGCCTTATACCGTCGCTCCCTTGCCGCCACGAGAGAGACACAACGACCTCACCCGTTCAATCGCCCAGCGTCTCGCTCCTCAACTTTCCTCCCTAACCATTAGGCTCCCTAAATGGGAAGACAGCCTACTCAATTCACTCCCCAAAGAAGCCGATCCTGAACAAGAAAGGTGGTGGGAAGCTATTGGGAAGGCAACCGGGCTGGAATGGTTATTTGAGCATCAGAACGAAGGCTGTTGGGATAAATTGAGACATTTGGAAATCATGATGGATGATCAGAGTTCAAGAGCGCTCGCAGTTGTCTATTGGTTGCTCAAAAAGATTGGGGTGAATCGTGAGCTTTCCCATCGACAATCTGTATCGTGCACGGCTGAGTGGCATGGATGGAACAGTCAGGAGTCTGATCCTCACCGGCGTATATCGACTCCCTCCCAAACATATTCCGCTGCTCGACCTCATCTCCTCCCTCCCCATCGTCCACCTCTCAATCAAAATCGGCGTGCACGTTGTTCACCCTTTCTTCTCCATCTTCACACAACCCCCCACTCCTCCCTCCGCAAACTCCCTCGCTCTTTCCGCGCCAGTTCAAGCCTTCCACAAGCTCAAGAGCCTACACATCACCTTCTCTCCAGGCGAAAGCACGAGGATCGGGCTTCCCCTCCTCTTCCCGTTTCTTTCCTCTCTTCCTGACCAACTCGAGGAGCTTGCACTCTCCCGGTTCGCTCCCATCAACTTCGACCCCTTCGACGCTAACAGGATTATCGAATTCCCCAGTCTGAGAATCCTCAGACTCTGGCTATTACCGTCAGAAGAGACTGCCCGATCTTTCGCTCTGTTTAGAGCCTTTGAAGGGGCGAGGAAATTAGGGTTAATCGAATTGAGGGGAGACCTGAAGGATGTGTCAGGCAGTAATACGAGGGATGACAAGCTGTTTCAGGGAGGATGTACGTCTCCCATTTCCTCTTTCCCTCCGTTCTTTGTATTTCGGTTTGATCCTGAATTGTACGCACTGTAGATGTCAGTAGTCTTTCGACCCTCGTTCACTGGCTTCATCAGGATCTCTGGCCAGAACTCGTACAAATTAACATAGGACACCCCAATTACAAGACCGACGTCAGTTTATCTTTCTCCTCTTCCTCTCCTCCTTTCTACTCGCACTATGCTAACGTCGAGTCGGTTGGTGACACAGAAGTTCAGCCGCCCGAAACATCCCGACAACAAAGACGACTGGCACTTCAACCCACGGAACGATGGAGCCGTGAGAGCCTTGATGGCATTCAGAGGCGGAAGAACTGTGAAGTGGAAAGCGCAGATAGGACCTTGGCCAAAGAGAAAGAGGAGGGACGTAGATTCCGATTATTGATCCTCTTTCACCGGGTTCCATGAAAGCCGTTTGGCGTTACCTTCTTTTGATATAACCCTTAGTCGTCATCCATTTTCGAATCAAGTTTGAAGTAGATAATTGTTTGCAGGTAGCTTGTCAGAGGTGATAGTTTGTAGTGGTTACGTTGCATATTTACTTCGCATGCAGGTTGACTAAGGTAAAACAAATGTTATTTGTACAGTTTCATCAATCCGTCTCTTCTTTGCGACAAATTCGAGGACACTCAAGCATTAACTAGCCATACTCTCACTCTGAATCAACCCCGCCTCCTCCAACACACTCCACAGCCGTTCATTTTCTTCTCTCAATCTCCGGTTCTCCTCCCGCAGGAGCTCATTTTCATGCCCTAATCTGTCCGCCTCTGAAATTTGAGAAGATAGGATAGATTTAAGCTCATCATGTTGAGCTTTGGTATTGCGAAGGATGGAGAGCTGCAGGAGATGGAGCTCAGAGGTTAACCTGTACGTCATAGCCGTGAGAATATGAATGCAGCCGCCTGTATAACAGACGAACCGAGCGACGATATCCTCTCCATGTTTAGCTGTCTCCCCACCAACGCCGCGACTAAGAGGAGCTGACTCGTCCTGTCTCTCTTTAACAGACAAAGCGCTTCGCGATCCTTGTCTCCTCATCGCGCGTCCGCCGCTGAGGTCCTCTATAGTCCCATTCCTTTGCTGACCCAGCTCTTCTTCTTCCCTTGCAGCCTGACTCAACGCTACGCGGGATCGTATCTTCCTAACCCCATGTTGTTCAAGCACTTCTACCACTGCTTCTGTAGCATAACTTCCCTTCCGACTCCTCCTTCCATCTGTCTCCGTACTTCCCTTCTTGCTCCTCGTTCTCTCGCGTTCTCGTCCTCCGACGACTTGGGTTGGAGTTGGGTTGAGGTCGGAAGGAGTGGAGGTAGCTCGCTGCAATGGTGTCGGCAAAGGACTAGAGTTCGAGCGACGACGTTCCTTCCTTCCTCCTCCTCCGACACCGCGTAGACGGCGAAGCCAGACCTTATCCGCCTGCGTGATGGTCGCGTCTCTCTCAGCAGGGGACTCATCTTTCTCTGCTTTGCGAGGAGATGCAGGAGGACAGTCCTTCAGAGGAACTTCGATGTCGACGTTCGCTTCCGTCGAATGAGACGAATTAGCTCGAGAGCGCGACTTCGATCGTCCCAGATTAGAAGATCGGAGGGGATTTCTTTCAGGCAAGGTTTCCAGTTTCGGTTTAGCCGCATAGGACGTTTTCGTAGGAGATAACGAAGGAGCAGAGGAAGATTTCGGCATTCGAGTAGTAGGATGTCGAGCGTCGGCGGCGAGAGAGGAGGTCGACGAGAGGGAGGGAAAACGCAGTCCTTCAAGAGGGATCGAGGACAAGGTAGAAGTGCGCGCATTGCGACGGATGCTCTCTGTCCACCGAAGTACAGTGACTTCTTCAGGAGCCCTTTCTTGCCCTTTCAGCTAGGAGAGGCACGAACCAGCAAACTCCTTCGGTGTGCCCAGGCCCTCCAGCTCCCTGCGCGTCCGATAGCGCTCCAACGCACCAACATTCGCGTTCCCGTCTCTCAACGGTTTCCGTCCTTCTCTACCCTCCGCCACAATCGTCGTGCCCCCAGGCGTAGAAATAGGGAGGGTCTTGTTCCTAGACCCAGAACTAGAGCGCTCAGACTTCGAACGCGAGAGATGAAGCTGTGGCGGGAGTGATTTGCCCAATATCTGTGCTCGCGCGTGAGATACAAGGATATGTAGTGAGGCAGACGCACGTGTGTGGACATGATTCCTCAAAGTATCAGCCTTGCCGTCTGCCTTGCTGTAGGTTCCAGAAACTTGGTCGTTGCTCAGGACGCGTTTCCAGCACGTGCACGCATTTTCCATTGAGTTGAGTTGACCTGCGTTGGTGTTGGTTGCTTGACAAGTCTAGTTCTCTTCTCTCAGTGTAAAGTCAACCTAAGGATCCCTCGTGGGCATCCTTTACTGTATAACGCTTGACTAATACTTGACTCTGAAAGTATGGAAACGCGATTGTTGGTCACATGGCATTTTGTTCTGGAGGACAGACATGTCACTCAACCATTTTACATGCCAGTAATACCAAAGCTCATTTTACTAGTAGACCGATATCATTGTTCCACTGAGGTTGTAACTACTGTCAATTACAACAATTACGAAGATGAACAAATCCCGAAGGCGAAATTGAGCAATATAAAACAATACTTCTCTCTGGAGCATCCGACCTCTTTTTAATACGCGTCATCATCCCAATCCACCTCGTCTTCCTCGCCATAGGAATCCGCCAACCCAGACATGTCCTCCAAGTACATCCTCTCTGCCGTCCTCACCCCAAGAGTCTCCTGCTTTTCCAACTTCTTCCTCTTCTCCCGCTCTTCGCTGGTCAATTTTGAGGAGCAGTCCATCACCTCTTGAAAGAGGGTGAAAGGTAGCACACCGTGCTCCTCTACGACGTGCAACATGACGGGAGAAGAACGGACAGAAGCCTGCAAACAGAAACGATCAACTCCAAGATCTCCTGAATCGAACGAGGGGGAGATAAGGAGACTAACCCAATGTTTCACAAGATAGCGGATATGCACATCCCTTATTTCTTCGTATGTGTTTGAACAATTGGACAGCAATTCGAGGAGGACGTTATGCGGTGTCAGTTGAGCAGCGATGTTCTGCAGCGCGGCTGCTTTGAGTGATTCCATCTCGTATGCTTCACGGCATCCAACATCTGTTGAGTGCCTGATGGAGAAAAGCAAAGTGGAGCAAGACGCACCATGGGCAATCTTGAAGACTGATTTCGGGGAAACAGGGACGATGTCCTCTTTCCCTTGTTCCATACCTGTAGCCTGCCTATCAGTTCCTCATATGAAAATGCGGCAATGAAAAGTATAACCTCTCGCCATTGTGTCCTGCACCGCATCTTCATCTCCCCTCTTTCGTTTAAGCTTCTTCCTCCCCTTCGTCGTCCCAACATCAGTCCCATGTAACGAAGCAACGCCAACGATTCTCCTCGCCTCTGCAAGGGAGGAAAGTGGAGCGAATTCAATCGTACTACTGAAGAGGTAGTAGAGGACGGCTTTGTAGGTAGAATAGCAGGTATGAGGGATGGGGATGAATTTGTACGATTTCATGGGACGGGGTAGGGTTTTGGAGACCTAGTGCCATCTCGTCCATCAGTGGTTCGTCGCGATACGAGATTCGGAGACGCACATAGGAGGCCTGGTGCGACACGTCCCGCTCGACATCTGAATCGTCCTCTGTGACTTCAGACTTCGTGACAGTGACTACTTTGGGGGGAGGAGCGGTGGAGAGGGATTCCGCGAAACCATCCGATTCGAACACTGACATCCCAATCATTCCCACATTCTAGGATCGAAAAAAGCAGAAGAGGCACACTCATTTGAAAATAGTTGGAGAGTCCAACAAGTAATTTCGAACTCGCAAACAGCCTCATCTCTTTTCCACCACTGTTTTTGTTGGGAAAAGTGAAGACGGTGTCGGAATAGAGAGGGTCGTTGAAGATGTTGAGGTAATTGTCGATCCGTTTGTGAAGTTCTTCCGATTGGCGTTCTCCGTTCTCAATGAAATTGTCGAGGGAGCAGACAGAGAGTGATATCCCGATTTTATCCTGTTCCGTCAATCAGAATGATGCAGTCTAAAGGAGCGGCGCCTCAGCGCAAGAGAGAAGTTACAGCATCTTGATATGTTGGAAGAATTATACAAAGGACAGAGGTAAGGACGGGCAAGATGGGAAGGACGAACATGTATGGCATCCGCATCCACCATCACTGTCCACATCTCCGAGTCCACGGTAGAACCCCCTCTTCTCCTAGTCTCCTCAGCTGTGCCATCCCTCTTCCTGAATATGACGTTGCGCTTCTCCACCGTCGTAGGACGCTTGTCCTCAAGGTTGAGCATCTGCCATCAGCCCAGTTCTTGCAGTCAACAACGGAATCGAGGAAGTGTGTGGGACGAACCTCGACGATGCAGAGCTTATCGGTCTTCCGTACAGGATTTGGTCCATGGGGGCGGAGGGTGAAGGAGAGGACGATGCGCTTGTTGCCTGATGGACCAGCAGTGACGCTGTAGTCTCTCGTCGAGCTCAACCTCGTCGTCAACTGTGTCACAATACATGAGTAAACAATTGGTGGGTCGAAGTAACACACCTCCCATCCGCCATCCACGAAAGTTTGAGAGATGGGCGTGGAGAGAGGTGACGGGGCAGAACGACCTCCATGATTGTGTGTACTCGGTATGATACCGCTTCGTCGAAGAGCCTCGCTTTCGATAGCGTGTATGGAAAACTCCCAATTATATGACTCCTGCGTAACGATCACTTGGGGATAATGATGCAAAATGGATGCGACGCACCACGAATTGCGAGGACATAGTCAACTTGAAGTTGCAATAATACGCCTGAGAGAGTCAGGTAAGGTTGGTTTTGCGCAATGGACTTTGAGCTGGATTTTGAGGATGGCGACTTGCAAGCACAGCCACTGGAAGCTGGCGAGTAGGATTATAAGTAGCACTGAAAGTAGAGCTACAAGGGGACAGGAACGCGTTATTGTTGGATGCAGATAACCCTCATCAACCGGCATCACTCGCCAAAGTCTTGGCAGCTCAGACAAACTTCAAATGGATGTCATTTATAGAATGTAGGACTCTCAAGAGGTTGGTCCCGGTAGAGGTGAAGAGAGATGGGGACATGTGCAACTCCGAATGGACAAAGGCACAGAGGGAGGCTTGTAGGTCTAAAGAGGTGCTGTGTTCTTTGCCGCACGTCACGACGCAGACGTGATAACAGTGAGAGGTTGGAGAACGTAGAGGACGTCTGTCGTGAAATATGGATCTGCCTACTCACTGGTCACATGCATTGAGGCAACTGAGCGCCATAATGCCTATTGACATGTTGATCTATTTATTGACCATTGTTCTCTGGCTCAGAATGGTGCAGGAGGCGTTTCAGCTTGACTTGGTGATAGCAAGTGCTTTGCACACTGATCTCTTCAACTTGATGAGACATTCTGCCCTACTAGGAAACAGCGTATCCTGTTTCCAATTGGCATAATTGAAGTCGTTCCACATCATTCCATTATGCACACGATAGTAAATAATTGACAAAATATGCTTACGATTCACGATTCCTATTCTCCAGGACGTGGTAACCCCAACCTATATCCCATTGCTTCCGCTGCCTTAACCTCCTTCATCATGATCCTGGACTTTTCGTCGCACTTCCTTTGTGCCTCTTTCTAGGCTGCTTTCGACCGACCCTCTTCTTGATTCTCCCCCTTGACCGATACTGTCTTCCTTAGATATTCCACGCGATAAATTACACATCCATTTACGCGAAGACCTTCGAGTTCTGAGACCCCAAAAACAGTGGGATTTACTTTCAGCGTCTTCCTTATTTTTTTAGTTAAAGACTTCGTGCCTACAGGTAATGGGAGGTAGGAGAAGTACGAACCACTAAATAGTCCACCGCTCATCAAATCAAACCATACCAGAGGCAGTTTCTCCTTCATCCTCCTAACTTTTCCTCTCACCTCCCATTGATGCTTCAAAGGAAATCCCTCATAGGTTTCAAGCGGTACTTCATCAAACAATCTCGACAATTCGAACGTATAAATGACGGCCAACTCGTATCTCTTCTCGAACAGATATCCGGTGGCGGCGTCAAAAAGGGCACAGGCGCGAAGTATTGGATGGAGGGATGGGTTAGGGAGGAGCCACAACGAATAGGAATACGACCTCTCAGCTGTTTTTGGGTACTCGAGATGTTTTAGAATGTCCCAGAGCTTAATATCCTCCGCTTCGATGGGTTCAGGAGGTGGCAGTAGCGTACTCTCTTTCTTTGTGAAGAAGCGGGACATTTGATCCTTATTGAGACTGGGATATTTGCGTTTATAAGTGCCGATGGTAATAGAGCTGACAGGGCACCTATTGAATGTTGTTTTTTTGCTCCGTGGTTTCGTCTGTGGTCGTTGCGCTATTCCTCTGAGAACATTTTCCTCCATGGATCCTGCGCCCCCGCCCGCCTGTGTCACCCCACTCGAGAACCTCGATAATCGACAGAATAGGTGTGGCTTTCCCTTGTTTGTTACACTCTAGGTAAAGGATCATATCTCAGCTGAAAATCATCCTTGTGTCTTGGATGTTGTTTCTGTGCGTATTGTTACACATTCTAGCCCTACGGTATGGTGCGTTGGTCGTTCAAACGACATCTGTCTTTAATGGAACCACGACAGTGTTGGTGATGAAGGACTGGTGCAGTTCCCACGGTTGTGAGAACAGACGGAGAACTGAGGCCGAAAGGCGGGAAGCGGGATCGGCAGGTGTTTATCTTTTTCGCGGTCTCGCCATTAACTTCCTCTGACAACGACGAACCAGTTCTATCCGTGCCTACATTTGCTTACAACACGTTGTCTACACTATTTGCTCGATGGCGTCAAAGAAGGCTCTCAAGACTTCTCCCAAGTTGAGAGGAAACGATAGGTCAGTCGTTTTCTACCTTCTGCTACACATGATCTAATTTTTAGCTGCAGACTGTACAGAAGGTGGAACAGACGGCAAAGAGTAGCAGGCTTTGCAACCGAAGAACCGTTCGTCATTCCTGCCCTTCTTCCTGTTGCCACTCACCTCTTGCTCTGTAGGTCGGTGGTGCAGAAGGCGGTTTCGATGACCAAAAAGGCCATCGAAGTGTAAGCCTGTTTAATTCGATGGAAGGCAATAACGGAGCTTTGGATAGTCCAAGTCAGAGAATCAAACTCTGGTGGTCAAACAGGAGCTATGGATCTCTCGGAGAAGGAATAGGGTATGTTCCCATATTACTCCTTCTTATTTCGGAATACTAACTTGTTGTTATGGTAGGGATACTCAAGACGCGTTTTCATATGGACAGGACGCAGCGGTTGGAGCTCCCCTCTGCTCACGCCGTTCTACTCGCTCCCAATGATCCATTCATTCTCATCTGCCGTCTTGGCACTTCATACAGCTATTCCCTTTTGCCCTCGTCCCTCGGGCAAAAACACACTTGTCTTATCGAAAGCACAAAGTTGTTCATCCAGTCTAAGAGGACCATGGAACTCATGGAAAAAATTCCTGCTAGACACTTATCCTCGTTTGTCTGACAATCACCTACGAAATCGAGCCAAAGAAATTGGCAAGTGTGAAGGAGGACAGGTTTCGACCATCTGTTCCTCTAGTTTCGCTTCTTTTCTGAAGTCAATTGAGGCTGAACAGAGATTCCATATTGCTCCATATTGTACTTCCTCTTGATTAATGTTGCCCACTAGCGCATTCCGTTTGCGTGGAGTAGATGAAAGGAAGGATAATAGATGAATAAACGCAACTCCCTGTTTAAAATGTGGAGGAAGAACATTAACGCAGCTGACTACTTTGGAGTCAAAGCTAGAGATTTAGCGGAGCGATGTCTCTGATGAAGGGGAGCTGACGTTATTAGAAGCAGAGGTACCAGAATAACTCTTCCACCACTGTAAGCAAGAGAACTAACCACAAGAAACATAAGTAACGGAAACATCTCCACCCGCCTGCCTCCACCCTCTCACCATCTCCCCGCTTCTCTTTTGCTTGGCGGAAACTCTTTTTGGGTGGGGTGGACGCAAACAATGTTTAAACTTCTTTGACAACTTGTTATGCTATTGGGCGTTACCTCGAGGAACACACCGCACTGTTCCAAACAGTGCCAACCTCCTCTCCGCAGGAGGACTTCATTCACTGTCAGAAAACAAGGATGTAGTTCTACACCATCTCACAGAAAAGACACACATCTTATCTATTCGCTTCTCTTATTCCGCATTCCGATTTCCCTTCGCTTGGCAGCCGTCTGCCAAAGTTGCAGTCTCCGACTTTATTCACGTTTTTGGCGGGTAAAAATCTTCAAAGCGTGACGACTTGGAACCATCCATGGAGCCATCGATATGAACTTCGAACAGCTGCAATGCAGGATGAGTTACGTGCTCAATGGTAAATCAAATTTCAACTATGCGAATGAGATATACAATTGGCTGCCTATTGTGTATTCTCTATATCTACGTCTATCCTATCCATTTCTCCCTCCAAGTTTTCGAACAAATTCGTTGAACCAAATGTTCGCTCCTACGGACCTCTACGCCTTCCACCTCTCATCTCGCTTCGTTCCTAGCGTCCTTAGTCTCCTTCCACTCATCCCCCTGTCTTTTTTCACCTGGCTTCATGTCCTTTACAGTCTTGTCCTCAGATTCAGAAGCAAGGGAAGGGACGCTCATCGGAAGACGTACGGCAGGCGATTTTATGCGACTGCAGGAGCACTAATCGCGATAGCATGGTGGGCTGAACACAATATTGGAGGCAAAGCAGGAGAGGCCACCGTCAGTTTGGGAATGAGGGAGGGGTTGAAGGTAAGTTTTGAGATGCATCAATTTTTGCGTTTCTTTTGGTCAAAACAAGACCAGCTGACACATTCTCTTACCGCCTGCACGATTCTGATGGACCAGAGAAGAGGACTGATGATCTCATAGGTGATCATTTTACCGCTTCTGCTGCAACGCATCCCTTCAAGGACGTGTTATCCTTCTCCTGCACCGTCCACCACTTTCGCTTCGTCATTCCTTCTTCCAATCCCAATCGTCCTTTTCTCCTACTTCTCAGCATCTGTCTGTTCCCACTCTCTCGCCGATACCTTTCTCTACTTCTTACTCACAGCCCTGCCGGCGTTCGAGTTCGTCGTTTTGGCGAGAGAGCATCAGGACAGCGTACAGAACGAAGACGAACGAAGGGGATGGTTCCACTTTCTGCTGAATGTATCTCCTGTTAGTGCTCACTTGCCTCTCTTGGAGAGACGAAGTGCTGACTCGGATCATTCAGTACGCACTCCTCTCCTACCTGTGCTTTTCCATGCCCCATTTGCTACCCCTTCTCTTCAACACCACTCCAAACTCATTCCGAACATCTCTGCCAACTTACCTTTTTTTTCCTCCCACATATCAAAACTACTACCTAATTCATATCCCGAGCCTCCACACGGTACTTCTCAGCCTAGACCTCCTCTTCACGACTTATATAGCAACGAGAAAGGTAGACCTTTTCTCTTCATTTGCGATATGCAACATGTTGCTTCTCCTGGGAATGGACGGGCTCGTGAGCTGGAAAGGATGGTTAGGCGGTGGGAAGGGAATGGAAACCGACGATACGAAAGTGTGGGTGATAAGCGGAGCACTCTGCTTGGTGATGGTACTAACACTGGAGAAGCCATGGTACCGTTCGACTCGATTGGAGAAGCAAGAAGTTCTTGTCCCTCTTCATATCATGGGGCAGGAAGAGGAGGAGGAGCTCGATACTCGCGCTGCAATCCACCCGCCGCTATCGCGAGTGCTTGTCACCCTCTTTCCCCTCGCGCTGCTCCTCCTCACTTCTCCAATCTTTCCCCAGAAACCGAAAGAGATTGACATTGTTATCTCGTATTATGAGGAGGTCTCCGACTTTTTACGCGTTTCTCTTTCCACCCTCCATTCCTTGCGCTCAATTTCGGACCGGGAGCCAAGGATTATCGTCTATCTGAAAGGCAGCGTGGCGCCAGACTGGCTGGGTGAACAGGTAGATCTTGTTGTGCATGGACTTCCTGATACTGGCACGGAGGGAGGAACATATTTAAGGCATATTGTGAGGAACTATGGGCTGCAACGCGGGAAAGAGGACGAGTCTACTTGCACTAAAGGGATTATCAATAAATTCTCTCGTGCGCCGCTCGCACCTATGGATAGCTTGCTGATTAGGAGAACAGACTGCACCACTGCCCTCGCTCCGCTCACATTGTTCATGCAGCCGCATTTGGCTCCATTCTCCACTCCTAAGATCGAGCTGATCACGGATTCAACGGGATTCCTTGCAACCACGTTGATATTTCCTTCGAACTGCAGAAATGCGACGTTTGAAGGAATGAAGGATATCTATCACATGTTCAAAGGGAAGGAGTGCGTTGATGGAGACCTTCAAGCGGTGCGCAATCCTCTTGTCTGTTCACAGGCTCTGAGTGAGTGGCTGATTTGTTCAAGGCGACGTACCCAGGACAATTCGTGGTATCGCGGCAACGAATTCAAGGAAACGCACTCTCAACTTATGAGGATCTGGGTCATATATTAGAAGTGCTGGCGGGGAGTGGCATGCGCAAAGATGGATGGTGGAATAGTCGTTCGTCCTCTCTTTCATTGCCAAAGAACATGTTGACTGTTGACAGGGACAGAAAACCAGTTCTTTGGACAGTCTTTGGAAAGATCTTGGCCAACAATCTTCGATTGTGAGGACCCGACAATGGTGCAGAGGTGTCCAGAGAGTGACTGGTTGGCTAAAAAGCGACAGTGCCAATGCTTTGACAGCACATAACCGCTTCGCAATCCATGACAGCCGGAGATCAAGATATGTTAGCATGTGCTTCGATGGAGAGAAGCTACTCTTTTTGCACTATGTGTTTGATGAACAATTGTGGTTTGTTCGTGTGATCGGTTCATTCAGGGACAAAAGGCACATTATATGTTTGGAAACCTCTGATGCATTCGTCCCATTCATAATGTATCCCTACTTTCTCGTCATCCTTGCTGTTACTTGGCCGACAAGACCAACCAAAGTCCACATCCGGCTGAAAAGCTAATTGCTTTCTCAATTTATTCCAAGCGAAAAAAAGACCCTTTCAGTTTGTCGATCCTTCCCTGTTCGATGCGGTATGCACCCTCTTCCTGGGCAACATTTCTCACCCATCACGCTCTTGTGCCAACTGACTCTACTAGTAACAAGACGGTCCGTCCGTGACGGTGAAGAGCCTTATATGTGAGAGCTCACCTGCACATGTTGCTCAGGTACTGCAGGCAACAGGTATGGTAGCCATGGTGCTCCCTCGTACGTCCGTATGATTCCAACAAGGTTTCGGAAAGAATCCTATGGGCTCAGCAACGGAGGAACAAATTCGCCATAACTGGATTGATTGGCAATTGTACTCGTTGTAGTGATGTTCAGTCCTTTCAGTGCTGTGATGTAGGTGGACTTCGTGGAATCTTGCTTGGCTTCTCTGAATCAGTGCAGTGTCTTCCTGTCTTCCTGCTTCTCATGAGCCAATAGGTCTCTCTGCAGTCGTTGCGACTTAGTAGGGGTGAAGGAAGTGAGGTAATTCATTCAAAGAGAATTCATTTCCTTTCTTTTTACTTCTCCTCAGTTTTCGCTTCTTCATACCTCGCTTCTTGTCCAAGCGGTTTATCTGCCACTCACTTATAGTTTTGTTATCGTTGTGATACTTCTATACATTTCAAGCCCTGCTGATTCCTGATGATTCCTAAGGAAGAAGTCCCTCATCAACCTTCCAGCGGCAACGTCCTTAGCGATAGGGCGACGGCAGTAGTAGTAGTCCTAACAGTCCAACTCGAGTGTGAATCGGAGTAGTAGAGGAAACCTTGTTCATTTGTTTGACAGAGAGTAACGCTTGAAACCTCTCCCTCCTCAACAGCGTGACAGACTTTGGCGGTTGAGTGGAATCCGCGCCTTTGAAGGACTTGTTGCTTAGTTGAGAGCGAGGAGGGAAGAGAACGTGATAGATAGCCCCAAGGTCCCCTCCACATTGGGACTTTCGGAACCCGCAATAGGAAGCCCGAGGGATGTTGTGAGGGGACCAGAAATAGGTGCTAACGGTTCGAAGTTTCAAGCCGGGACAGGACAGGAGGGCTTGAAACGAAGAGCCTGTACATCGACTTGCGCAATTCGATTTCGACATCCGAAAGTTGGTATTCGATCAAGAGGTCGAGGACGCTTTCAGCGGACCGGACCATACTGCTTTGTCGGTATGCAGGGAATCGGGAGGCACGCCTATCCAAACGATGACTGGTCCGAGTGTTGGGCACATTGAATCATTGCTGTGCGTGAGGAACCTAGCGGCGTCTATCAAAGGGCAAGGCACAGAAGGTTCCTTCAGCAAATCGCGAATTTGTGGGCCAAGTTCGCCCCAGACGCCGTTGATGGGGTGTCCAGAGACCTTGCGAAGGGGGCGGTTCTCGAATCCGTTAATAGTTGCCACGGATATTTTTGTCCTGGCCAGTGCGATACAGAAGCTGGGGGTTAGATCCATAGTAGTAGACATCTGTCTCCTGTAGTGTCGGGGGGTGTTAATCACTAGGACGCGGTGCTCAGCGCTGGAGGAGGTAGCGTGATTAGGGCACTTACTCTCATTGTGCTACTTCAAGAGTTTATAGAAACTCGAGTCGGATGGTATCGAGAGGCTGGATGGACGGACGCTGGTGAAAAGTGGTTGGTGGAGAAAGAGTAGCAGGCATTCCTTTAAATTTGGAATAATGATCCCTTAAGCGAGAGGAGTATCGGAACCGGAACACGGTCAGATACTGTGGGTGATTCAGCCAGTCAGACTCAGCAGTTGCAGGTCAGGCTGCAGTTGTGCAGTTATGCAGGCAATGCAGTATATGTTCCGAGTCTACAATACACGCTAAACATGTCAAGTTTTATTTTTTAAGAGCCGTAGCATCAGCATTGGCGCCATAACCCAATCTCGTTTCAGCGATCAACAATGCCAAACAGAAGGTGTTTATCCCAATGCAATCGATCTCTTTGTTCTCTTTTTGCCTTCGCCCTTATCTCTTCGTTTCCCTTTCCCCCTTATCCCCCTCCCTACCCTTGCTATCCTTGCGGCCTTACCATCCTGACTTATCCTTCTTGTCGCTAATGCCATGGGCACATCCGAGAATGTAGCAAACGATTACGCCCAATGGGCATCATCCCTCCAACTCCGCCTCCAGAACCTCGACCTCTGGTCTCTCATTCGTCCTTCATCTCCTCCTCATACTCGTCAGCATGATAGCCAACAACACCCAGACATGAAAGCCAAATGGGCACAGAAGAACGTCCAAGCGCGCACTCTCATACTCGACAACCTACCGCGCTCGTTTGCTTCCAAAGCGTGCCAGCTTCCTGACGCCAAAGGCATCTGGGAGGCTGCACGGGAGGAGTATCAGGTGAAAGGACGTGAAAGAGAGATGGGGACGGAAGGGCGGATGGATCGTTTGAGAAAGGCGTGGGAGGACAAAGGGGTTATCGATCCGTCTTCCGCTGACCAATTGGACGCGTTCGTTGCCTCCCGCCTTGCGCTCAAAGAAGGCATCAACAGCTCCATCTCTGAGTCTGCCGCCGGCACCATCGTCCAGCCCGTTACGGATCAGGACGTAGCTACTTCGCTGCTGGACGCTCTTCCCGATCATCCTCCCTGGTCCAACATCCGTTCCCTCTTCCAATCCTCCACAGGGACTCCATCTCTCGATCTCTCCCTCTCTTCCGTCCGCACCGCCATCCTCTCAGCATCAGCCACAGCCAACCTCTTTTCTCATCCCCAATCTCAGAACCATCTCGCACAGGAGGAGAAAAAGCGAAAGTTCGAAGAGACGCAGCCGTCGTTGGACACTTTCAGGCAGGACGGCGAGGGAATACCACCCACTCCGGTAACGGGTCAATTTGCTCGATTATCTTTCGCTCGTCCATCTCATCCTCACCTACGTTCGCGCGAAACGTCGATGAGCGCCGCACTCCAGAGAGATGAAGAGGAAGCCGGATCGGGAAAGGACAAAGAGAGCGGTTACAAAGCTTCCCTTCCGACAATAAAAGAGAGCACGATCATTCGCCCCCTCTCACGCCCGTCCACCTCCAAACCATCCGAGAAAGCGGACACAGTCATCGTAAATGGGAAGTCGCATCTCGCATATTTGAGTCGTGACCGCTCAGGATCAGGGATGAGATACCACCCCTACCCTCCCGTCACTCCCCTTCTCCCGCGTTTCTCTCACTCGTATCCACACCGTCCGTCCGCCCATGCATTCAACGTCAACGTTATCAATAGTAACGGATTTGTGCTCCCGACCCTTCCTCCCAACATGCCTCAGCCCAAAGGATGGGTCGTCATCCATCCCAATGGCGTCGTTCAATCCCTTCCAAACCATCCCAGACCGCAACCGGCATTTCCACCACAACCACAACCGCGACCACATGAGAGAGTGAAGGAAAGGTTGTCGCAACCTGATACCGTCAACGAGAGTGACACGGAGGTAAAGATGGAAGAGATCGATATTCCTCCTCCTTCTCTCGAGCGGCAGCGAGGCGGAAAGACGCGAGGAGGATCTTCGCTCGGGAGTCGAAGCGGTAGTGTACGGGACAGTGCTAGCATTGGACGATCTACGGAGGCAGAGATGGAAGACCCGCTGGATGAGAAGGGGACGATAGCAGAGTTGTGTGGTTCGTCCCAGTTGTCTTTCTGGAAAGAGCGGAATGTGATTCGACGCGTGGATACAGACCGTTGTAGACTGAAAGGACTTGGGTGCACCAAGGTCGATGGGAGGAGACAGTGCGAGGAGTGCGAGGAGACCGCGTTCCAATGCACGTGCGTGCCTCCCGTCCCATTCCCTGCTCTCTAGTTTCGCTCCAGATCCAACAGTCAACGGTGACTTATGTCTTGTCTGACAGATACGGTAAGACCTCGACACGCCTTCTCCTTGAAGCAAGCTACGCACGCATGAGATCGAAGGCTTGTAGTGTGTCCAGATTCCCCTTCCTTCCTACTGTGCTGATTTACGGTGCTCGTGCATAGATATGTGCAAGACCCGTCGTGTTCGTCCTCTTGTTCCTTAGCACTACGCAATAACTTACCACTGTTGTATTGTCGATCGATAGAGGAAATGCATTCCCAATACTAAGGGCCAAAGAGGATTGAAGGAGCCTTGTCAAGCGTGTAAAGAGGCTGGGGACGCGGCTCGGTGCTAGTGTGTCCCCTCCATGCCATCTGCTACATGTCTAACTCTCCTGGCAGTTTTGCGGATAAGGACAGGAGGGAGACGTGGAACCAGAGGATTTCCGTTTCCTCCTAACTCGTTTCACAGTAACTTGCAGTTGTTTGATTTTGAATTTTGATTAGTTTGCAGTTGAGGATCGTTGTTCAAGTGTACTACTGAGTCGCAGTTTCAGCTCGAAGTCTTGGTTTTGGTTTTGCAATTGGTAGTTCCTCAAAATATGGCTTCCTATATGCTTGTACTACTATATTACGGTCGCTTGTTTGCTGTTTACTATTTACCAGATACTCGAGTTCGCATCGCAATTAAATCGTAAAGTTGTGAAGTTGAACCTTTGGCAGTTCCACGTCGCAAATATGCATCCTCCTTCGCAACTCTTTCTAACATACCTTTTCATATCCGTAACAGTTCTGCAGCCTGTAAAACTCGCTGAAACTTTCGACACAAATGGACATTGCCTCTTCAACAATTCACCAATTCAAGCTCCGATTGAGTCAGAGGTGCAGGGGAGAACATCATCGCGGCATTCATAGGACGCAGGTTGTTGGTGAAATGTTCAACTTGTAAGTCTATACAATATACATCGTATCTCAGTGGTCGATTCATCCATGAATTTTTCTCTCCAGTTGTCTTTCAGGTCAGGCTGATGAGCGAAACCATTGGCAGGGTAGAACTACTAGTAGTGATACCCCCACACCCCAATGTCCGCAGCCCCAATATGCCTCTGCAGATTCCAATGTACCTCTCAATGCGGCGCGCATCCTGGTAGTCAGCGGGGCTTTTGTTAGCCACGTTCACCCCGTTCGTTCAGTGTCACTGGCAGTTCCTCCCCATTTCAGTTGCTCACAGATCTGAGGCTTTCTTTGGCCGGTGTGGGTGTGAGTGATCAAAGTATTATTAGACAGAAGAAGGAATATAAGTAGGTCACTGCCCGTTGCTGCCCATGATATGGAAACACCCCAAGCAGTGTGGTCATGATACGTCTCTACCTCAAATCATTGTCCCTACTTTTCTTTCTGTCTCTATCTTCTCTCGTGCGCGGAGAAGAAGAGCCAGCAGATAAAAGGACAAGTGCATCTCGAAGGGCAGAGTTTATAATTGTGGGTGTTACCGCACTTATCGTCTGTGCCTTCATCGTGTGCGTTGTTCTGTTCATTGATTCTATTCATACAACTCTTTCCTGAAACATGGTGAAGACAGGCTTGGCGTGACGGGATATGTGATTGCTGGTGCCTTATCACCCTCCCTTGTCGCCTGCTATCGATTCTATCCTGGCCGTTCGTCATCGTGGAATGGATTCTCCTACTTCCTCAGGTTATCCTTTGCATTCCTGAGGATCGCCGCTTCAGACTCAGATTTTGGATCAACCCTAGCCCCTCTGCGAGAAACAACAGAAGATTATATTACATAGAAAACATCATGAAGAAGCTACTCCGTGATCCGACTTATGACTTGAGTGTTTCTGAAAAGCTCCGCTTTAAACGGTGAGCCATTCTATTGACCTTTCTCTCCAAAGTGGAGTGTCGACACAGAATTGGCGAGCAGAAAAGTCGAAAGATATCTCCAGAGCACCAATCAGTCACATATCGCATGCTTTCGCTCAGTTTGGCTGATCTTCGATCGACAGTTGGATCAACTTTTTCAGGTGCTGTACGCTTTATTGCCTTTTGAATGTTTCCTCCCACTGTGGGAGCAGAGGACTCGTCAAACCCTCTCAGGCCTTCAAAAAGCGGTTGGACTCCTTGATTATTCAGTGTCGGACCTCGTAAACAGAGATCATGCTGGCCTTCCAAATACGTTTGAGGGCTGGCTCGCGTTGTGCTGGCAGGGGTCGAGGAGCCGCCGCGCACAGACGGCGGATTTGGACACGGTATGGCCGTCTCCTCAAATGTCAAGGCCATACTGATCTCGGTTGGAATAAGGTGAAGGGTATGGTCAGAAAATCCCTTTTCTCTAAATCGTTTCAGGAAGATGGAAGGAAGGGGATCAGGAGCTCAATTCTCAAATGGTACCAGAAAGAAATGGGAGAGGAGGTGGCAGGACCCGAGAAGAGCCACTTAGACGACTTACCGTACCGTTCAACTCGTTGCAAGAAGGGAATGGAACAAGATAGCAATCTTCTGATAAGATGTGCTACCCTTTGCCGTGCGTTTATTTCTTTCATCAGCATCATCGGAATTGTGTTGATGCTGCAGCAGTCAATATTGATGCTCCGTCGCATACCATCTCCTACGACACCCTTCTGTCCACTCCTATCCTCAACCATGAGCGCTCCATTCCACAGCAAGCAGCGGAAGAACGTATGGAGAGGGTTTCTTCATTATTTAAGGATGTAGAGGCAATGGGAGAATGGAAGGACCAGATAACAAGCTTGAAGGATCAGGTCCTACCTCTTTCTATTACGTCAAGTCTCGCTGATAGGTGATACAGTTGATCTTGATTTGCGCGAAGAAAACATTGCAATCACATGCCCCAGAGAGATTACAACGTTCACTTTCAGCGGGTAAGGGAGGAGATGAAGGTCTGCTTATCGCCTTGGTACTGGTTAGAGGAGCTAACGGACGATGAAATAGACGTCAAGCGCATCCTGGATCTTGTCAAGCTCGTACCCGACCCCCAAGAATGTGAAGCCGCAGTCAAAGTTATGGCACAGTGGATCTTAACAACAACTAAAAGAAGTCGAGCGGAGATAATACAAGGCAAAGTTGCAGAAGCTTACAATGTTGAGGCTGAAGAGGCACCCACCCCATCGACATTCGTCGAGCGCACGGTTGCCGCTTTGAACGCCATAGACGTAAAGGTGACAACATTAGGGGAAGGTCCATTCTTTGCTCAAGTTACAGATAAGGTGGCATTTTTCGTAGGGGTAGTAAGCATGCACTGACACCTTGTAGGCATCGACGGAGCTTGTAAACATGACAGACGGGGCAGCGAACCTACTTTCGTCATACATTGACGCGGCCTTGAGGAAGCGAGGGAATACATTACAAACACCTTCACTTGACGTCAACGATGTGGTTGGGATTTTACCTCTTACAGGATAATGCAGCAGCTAAATTTCCATCTAGTGGCGAGTATTTTCTTTCCTCGACGCGAAGGATATCTTTCTCGAGCTGCACGCTCGGCTGCTTGCGAGGAGGATTATGAGATTCGAATTCAAGGACGAGGGGAAGGAGAGAGAAATCGCTCGACTTGTTTCAGGCGAAGTGTCAGAGTATCAGGGACGAAAGATCTTGCGAATACTTGCAGGTGCCGGCATTCTGGTGACACAAGCCTTTCGCTTGACTTAATTTGTTAGTAGATGTGGACTCTTCGAACGCATTGATTGGCCGATTTAATCACGAAAAGAAGTCCAGAATCGGTTTGTCCCTTTCCGCCGAAAACAAGTCTATAGGTCAAATTGTCCTCGCAGCTTTTAACGCCATCGTCCTCTCTGCTTCTGTGTCGACTTTCACTCTATCGGAGACTGATGGCATCAAACTTCCCAAGGAGCTTGAACCGTTACATGACGAGTTCAATGAATTTTTTGCTAAGGATCAGCGGTAGGTTTTCGTTCTACGCGTTGAAATGAAGCTCAAAGCTCAATGCGAGGCAGGGGTAGGAAGTTGACACACGTGCTCCATCTTTCAACCGTAGAGCTTCAGACGCGATTTACGAATGAAAAATACACAATCCATGCGTCCCTCCCCCAGGCCGCCATTCTCCTTCTCTTCACCCTAGCCAGGACAACTGCCACCCTCGCTATAATTGCGGAAGAAGTAGGGTTGACGGAGGAGGCTGCGAAGCCACTCCTGAAGGGACTGGTCAAGCAAAAGCTCTTACTGTTCGATGATGAGGAATTTCATCTGAACCTCCGTGAGATGTTCCTCAGTTGAAAGCGCCAACAATGTTAATTTTCTCTGCTCAGAGTATTGCAGCACAAGAGTTCGAATACCCCTTCACCGTCTTCATGTGGGCAAGAATGAAGAGGAAATATCTACGGCAATGAGGCAGGTCGATAAAAGTCGACAGCTCATCATTGAGGCGGCAGTGGTTCGGTTTGTCGCTCACCTTCTCCAGTCTTGACCTCCTTTGATTCCATCATTTTCGTTAGGGTGATGAAGTGCTCCAAACAGCTACCGCGACAAGATTTGCTGAAGGTCTGTCTTATATTACATCAGTTATGGGTTAAGTTCCTCTGGTGCAGGACACAATCAGCGCTGTCCACGGCCACTTTAGGCCGACTGATGAGGATATCAAACACGCTATTAGAGAACTAGTCGAAAAGGAAGTCTTACGGGAGATCGATGGAGAACCTGCGAAATACGCTGTGAGTCACCGCTGCTTTGCTTTGTCTCGGTTCCAGTAGTCTGACAAGCGCCGAACGCCGAATGGATAGTACGTCGCATAACTTTACAATATTCTCACACAGGAAGTTGGGACTTGCTGAAGCACTTGCGGTTTATGCGCATCATGTACCATTTTACTTGTATTTGAATAGTTGCATTCACTAGATTGTTGTTGTAAGTAACACTGGGCCACCTTTCTATCTACTGACACTCGCAAGGAGGACAACAATGTTCTGTAACGAACACTGGTGACCAACTTATGACGTCACCCGTCTTTCTTTACCTTCCCAAGTTAAAACCGTCTTCGAATCTGTGATCATCATCAACGAACCACTTTACAGTATTCCCTCAGAGATCCAGAAATTCATCCCATATGCCCTTGATTCCCCAAATCGTCAAAGACGTCGCCGGTATCTCGTCCAGTACAAACGATCCAAGCCATCCAGTTGCTCCCACCGTTACCATTGTACCTATCAATTCTAAATTACCCGATGGGAAAGCATTGAATCCTCAGTCTGAAAACGCGGCGGATACTGTGGAGTTTCCTGAACCAGTCAAGAGTCGGGATTTGGATTTAGGAGGACCGCTAAAGGAAATGGAGGGCAGGAAACCCTAGGTTTGTCCTCTGTTCTTATCGGACACAATTGGCGCTCAGCGCTCTTCTTACAGGTCTCCAGAGACGCAGTGATGGTTATGGTCTCCTCTTGCGCCACATTTGATCTTTAGTCATGATGAGAAATGATCTTAAAGTACCCAGCGTAAAAGGCAAATCTGAAGGTCGGATTGATGCCCATAATAAAGAAGAAACACAAGTACAAAGAAGAGATTTACTCTGGTTATTCTGAGCCTTTTAAGTTCCAACTGGCCCGGTAAGAATTCAACAACAATCCAAAAAAAGCCCAACAACCCTTCAAATTGGAAGTCCAATTGGAAAACCAACCCCCGGGTCAAATAAGGTTTGGAAGGGGAAGGTAAGGCCCAAAACAAAGGAAAAAAAGCCTGGAAAAAGCCCAAAAAAAAAAACAATTCAACAAAAACCCGGCAAACGTGGGCCCCCCCAAAATAAATAACCCTAATCACACGGTAAAGGCTCCGTTTCAAGGATGATATGCGCATGCTGTGGCGCCACAGTGCCCGCTGAGCCAGCACAAATCGGACAACGACCCTCCCGTTCCCAAACTGAATCCAATGTCGATACGAATGTGTGTGTGTGTACGCTTGCGACCTGGCAATGCGCCGCGTCATTCGCCGCTCAAGTAGATAATCGAGTATTCGTGATATAGGTAAACTGGGTTTCATGGAGTTCTATGGAGTTTCTACCACCTAAAATTGCGACTGGAGTTCGTAGACTCCATCAGAAGGGGCTTCTTTGACCTAGAAAAGGTCACATCACTCAACATGATTCTAACAAATTGAAGAGAAAGGTTAGGTACCCATTCCGAGAGGATCGACAAAAGGTTACGAAGGAAGTCTTTGAGGGTGCGGTCCTTCTTCCGTTTCTGGTTCTCAACCACGCTCACAGCATAGGTCCATTCATCTTCTTCTTGTTTCACCAATCCAAAGATCCAGTTCTCACCATCGGTGAGACAAAATTTCAGTTGACTTAATCTGAATGCCATCAATGAAGAGCTGCGATTGACTGCTAATATGAACAAAATACGTACTTCGCAGACTTTGCGATTACCAGGGCCTGGCCGATAACTTCTGGAAGGCAGTAGCCCAATCTGGAATCCAGACGCTTTGCCTCCGTGACAAATAAGCGAGCTTTCGCAATGGCATACACCAGGTCATAAGGCCTAGCGTTGTTCGCATCCAGAAGTAATGCTGTGTGAAGTCAACAGGTCAGCCGTTCTAGCTTTGAAGTGTAACAGACTAACATTTCACAACGCCGTCCTGGGCTTGAGAATCATATTGAACAATCAAATAGTCAACTTTGCCACTCAAATAGAGGATATGGCCTGTTTCTCTGTTTTGGAATGGAATACCTTTATCAGGCCCAGGCACCTTTTCAGGTAGGATCGCGATATCGAGTTTACCCTGGTGGGTTATTCTGTACAGGGAAATGAAAATGGCATCGATGATCGTTCGTGACCCTGCTTCAAACTGAAAGACGTCGCGTACAATAGGGCGAAGAGACAACAAAACACTAACCTCCATGCTGAAGCAGCAATGAATTTCTTCCAACGAGCGTACCAAGGCATCCGATTCTTTGTCCAAGTCGGGAATGCTCGCTGCAACCTTTTTAATCTGATCGTTTTTAAAAACCAGAACGCCTGATGACTTTACGCCAATGGGTTCCAGGTCTTTGAACTGGAGAGATGAGAAAGCTATCTTCTGGAGATCGGCGAAATCAAAAAATAAATAAAATAAAATACAGCGTCTACAAGCTGAGGAATACCTTACTTTTTTCGGAGCTCTCTCTAGCAAGGCTTCTAGTATCTCGATATCATGCTTAAGTTGAGATATTGCCGTAGCTGTCTCTTCGATCCCTTCGAGATCCTCCTTCACACTGTTTAGACTTTGCACCAGGGATCTCATCTTGGCCAGGTCAACCGTGGACTCTTCCAAACTTCTCCTACCCCTTTTGTAACCTCTTAGCGCTGCATTTGATGGAGACATGGTTGTCGATGGGTGCAGACGACAGTTTCAGCCTTGGATGATGAAGGAGGAACCTAATACCAAATGTTAATGATCCCCTGGGGGACAACTGCGAAAGTACTTCCATTCATCTATTATTCACTCATTTTTACTGTAATTTGTTTCCATGAGGCTTTATTATTGTGCAAGGTCCTGCACTGATGTTTAGCGGGACTCCTTCTTGCTTATGAGCTCTTATGTGAAACAACCTCACCTAGTGAGTCTGAAGCCTTTATCCACACAAAGCGGCGCTGTCAGGAGAACTCACCTACCAGACATATGGGAACCCTCTCGTATTCCCTCCTACAGCGGTGTTAGGGCAGACACTATGTGCGGTTGCTGATGGCCATGCCTCTGTAGTGGAGATAATCCGAAGGGCATGATATGACATGAAGACTAACCTGTAGTGGAGATAAACCTGAGAGAATACTCTAAGGTCACCTCCACAACACTCTGATCTATATACAAGCGGAATAACATTGCCACAGATGACAAGATCATATGCCTCCTCCTTTCGCCACTCGCGCACTTGCACATTTCCACTTTCATTGAGTGTATTCTGGAACTGTGGCAACTTTTCTTTTGCCACAGGGATCTTAGCTATAAAAGCCTTTCACCTGCAAGTGCGAGACTCATACTTATTTGTTATCTCGCACTTCGCCGGCAATGCAGTTTCCTTACATACTGAATGCAACAAATACTTATTTGTTATCTCACACTTCGCAGCACTTGCACATCCATCGACAGTGTGTAGAAGAGAGCAGATGAAACATGTAAGAGAACTAAAAGGGGAAAGTGACAGTGGGATTACGCGGGGTTAAAAAGAAGAGAATAGACACAATTGGGTGCACAGTCGTCCGTTTGCGGCTAAGTGGTGATGCAGGCGCAAATGGGTGAACGGGCGACCGGGCGCCGATTTGCACACGGACAGGAGGCGCAGAGTGGCAACGGGAGACGGATTTGTATAGAATGCAAACGGGCGAACAGGCGCCGATTTGCGGGGAACGCAAAAGGGCGATAGGAGACGCAATCTGGTGAACAGGCGCCAGTTTACATAAGATGCAAACCTGACAAGCGGTTCCCATTATACATCTCCTCCACATATGACTGCACACACTGTACGACTGGTGCTTATCATGTCCCCAAAGGACCAAGCCCTCAACCAAATCCAATCCTACATTAACGTCGTCTGGTAGAAGTACGAGTGCATGCCAAAGCACATACACCTCAACAGAGGAACGGAGTATGTAAACAAAAAGTCAAGGGAGCCAGTACGACTTAGTTACGTTAATGTGACCATGTTCATGTTAAGGGCGGCGACCAAGCTCTGCACTTGGCATTGGGTGGAAAGGTTACTATGATGTTCTGGACAAGCTTAAGTTCCATGCATAAGTTCCATGCATGTGCAGCTCGATGGAGACCAGCTCGCACTAAATAGAGTCGAGAACAGTGTCTCACTGCTCACTGGATGAAAACTGGAATAGCTCATGGGAGAGATAATTGCCAACTGTTCCAGGGGCAAAGATTAGATGTGTCAGTAATGAACACGAATGAAAGCGGTGCAAGCACAAACCTCACAAGTGCCACAAGGCTGCCCCCCTCAAAGTGGTCAGACGGTCAAGTTTCCATTCTGGGCTCCCCAGATGCATGAGGCATTTCTCCCAAACATCTCCACGGCTTATGCCTGGTGAGGCATGAGGAAAGATTGGCTGATAACGATTAAATGGCTATTTCAAGAATAAGTTGGATCAAAGGCTACAAGGCACACTAGAGATATGGGCAGCTACTATTTACAAGAGTGTATGTGTCCCCCACTGTTACCATTGCACCTAACACTTAGCCAAGGAGGGAAGTGGGAAAGCATTGGATCCTGAAAGTGCGGCAGATACTGTGGCTTTTCCTGAACCTGTCAGTAGTACCCCCTCACATGATGTGAAGAGGATTTGGATTTAGGAGGACAGGAAACCCTTAGTTACCTGCATCGTTGGACACAGGCGCACTCAGAACCCTTTTTGCAGGTTGGGCAGAGGTCAAGGATCAGACTTGTCTACTTACACCACATTGTTAGTAATTCTGCTGTCATCAGTGTAAACAAGGTATAAAGGGGAAGCTGGGATCTGGATAGGTGTCTGTAATGACTGACGAAAAGGCCATTCAGCCAGTCCAATACCATAATACTGTTGAAGATGTGTAAAATGTTTGTAATACTTTCTTCATGAACATTCTGGAAGTTTGTATTTGCCACAGCTCTCATGTATATAAAACACATGTTCTTGTGTTGCTGCTGCTCATGTGCTCAACCAAACATAATACATTTGTCTGAAATTAACAAAGCAGCAGAGAAAAACAACAAATACCCTTCAAGAGTCAGACTCCAACCAGTATTTAATTTATTGGCGTGTATGGAGCACCATAGTAATGATCCCAGAATTCTGTTTTGTTATGCATATTCACCTTGAAGCGCCTGCATTGTATGCTGAACTGCCTCAAGCTCGATATCTCACAGATATTGTGGAAATCTAACGAGTATGTGATCTGTTTAGCTGATATCTACAGGCAGTCTAAAGGGTAGTACATAACCTGATTCTTCTGTGAGCATAGCAACGTTATTGTGGTAATCAACCTTAAAGGATTCGGATGTTCAATATAAAGTGAGAAGATGCCGCGGTCCTCAAAACTTCCCCATAACCAATAATCAATGAAGAATGATTTTTGAGCATTTCATTTGCATTTCACAGCTCGAATACTCTGAATCCTGGTGGGTTCGGTGTGGGGGTGGGTCTTGGGTAAGTTCATAAAAGCACAAATCCCTAAGGTGGTACCTGGTCATTCAAATATCATCATGGTCATGTTACCCCCCCAACCATTATTCCTTTGCCTCAGTTTGTCTTTCGTGCGCGCACAAAAAGAGGCACAAAACAAAAGCGGAGCTGACACTGGTACCATTGTCACTTTCTGCATCAGTGCACCAATTGTCTGCTCTTTTTTGGTAATTTGGTTTAGGTGCGTGCTTGCTTAAATTTATGTTCCGATCCATTGATCTCATTCAGACATGAGCGAAGGCATTGCTGGAAAGCTTCCTTTGGTAATTGGCGGCCCATTATCACCTGCATCATCACTCCATTCTTGCCTGTTATATTTGGAGTCATTATCGCAGAAAGGATCCTTCTGGTGCTCCAGATAATCCTTTGCAATCCTGAGGATCGTCGATTCAGCTTCAACCTCAGCTCCGGGAACGGTAACGGATCGAGCAATAACGGCGAAAGATTTCATCATATTGAACATGTCATGAAGAAGCCACTTCGAGATCCTTTGTTTTACCTTAACAAAGGTGAGAGGTTGCATTTTAAAGGGTGAGCGTCAATGTCTCTCCAAAGACTGCTGAAACGCAGTTGCTATCAGTCAAGTCGAATGGCACCTCCAAGGATTCAACCACCCGCGTGTAACTTGCTTTCGCTGCGTCCAACAAGCCTTCGATGGACAATTGAACCAGATATCTAAGATCCTGCTGCGCTCATTGGATTCCAAAGGGTTCCTTGTACAATAGGAGGTGAGAACTCGTAGAGCCCTTTCAGGCCTTCAGAAAGCCGTTCAAATCCTCGAGTATGTGGTGGCCGACCTGTACATCACGGCGATGCTAGCCTTCCAACTGGGTTCGAAGAGTGGCTGACATGCCAGCATCACGCTGTATGCAATTCTCTCCCACAGGGAAAACCAAATTGAACTATTCACAACCAGTCATTGAAGCAGATGCTCCAAGTCCAAGACGCTCTCTTCTGCACTTCGCTTCAGGAAAGTTCCGGAAATGGGATCAGGAGCTCGATTCTGAGATGGTATGGTGAATTCATTTGAATTTGCGTGGGTCCCACTGCATTTGAAAGCCCCAGCTGATAGCTGTTCAGAATTTACCAGCAACAAGGTCAGAATACCACTTCACCGAGAGAACACGGAGAAGGATGAAGAGTACACACTGACAATGAAACAAGCCGATAACAGTCGATTACTCGCCGTAGAGGCAGCCGTGATTCGGTTCGCAGTTCATGTCTCAACTTGTCATCTCATTGAATCTGATCGCTTTTAGGGTCATGAAGAGGTCTCGACAGCTCATACTACAAAACTTGGTGACGGCGGGTTTTATATTGCAACTTACACGGGCTAATTGCCCTCTAACTCAGGACACCATCAGCTCTCTGCAAGGCCAATTCAAGCCTGTTGTCGATGATATCAATACTGCCATCAAGATGCTCGTGGAAAAGGAAATATTGAGCAAGATGAACAGCGAACCTGAGAGATTTGCTGTGCGTCTCTCCTTTCCATATGATCGTCGTGGCGTGGTATAACTCCACAACCTCGGCGGAGATTCTGGACCTGTGAAGCGGCACTACCCAGTTTACGTGCAGCATTTCGCGCCATATTTGCGGTTAAATTGTTGCACTCCTGCTCTCACGTCGTTGTCAGGTACTGAACTTGTTTTTGATATGGTTTGTATGAGTATTTGCAGTATCAACGGCGTATCATTTGGCCGTGTAGGTGATGTCCTTGGAATATGACTCTACGTTACTGCTATTATACTTCGTTGGCTTGTTGATGAGTACTCGGAGCTACTTCTCGTTGCAATCGAATAATGCCTATTCGGGTGCCTTGTACATTCTCTTTGCGAGGAACTCCCACAATGGGTTATCAGCCATCCATCCACACAGTCATGGCAATTAAACAATTCTTCTGCGGTGAGGAAGTGAAGCTCTAGTTCAAGTTGATTCGGAGGGGTACGAGAGAGCTAGACTAAGAAAGATGTACCTCACCAAATCACGGTGGTGGATATGTATGTAGTTATTGGAAGAACTCAGAGGATGCACCGAATAGCCTTTCAGGAGCGATCGAAGTTCATTGGAGCCATTCATTAAGGAGTCCGCGCCAAATGCTCTATCTCCCGAAAGCTGGATCAATCTCCCAATGACACCTGCTGCATTTTAGATGGAAGGCTTGGAGCCTGACGCGCGACGGCGCTTGATTTTATGGTATTGGCGCAGATGACTGGTTGTTGAGTGGTCTCTGGGACGACACGGTACAAAGGATGTGCAATTTCTATCGACATTCGGATAACTCAGAAGGTAAGATAAGGTCGATTTGGTGATGGGGATAGGATCGACTCTGGTTCAACGCTCGGACCTTTGACAGGAGACTGATGCAACAGATTTCGTGCCTGTCATCAGCATTTCGGTGTGATCCCTCCGTATTGAGGAGTCACGAAGAATACATTCATTCTCGGAAAGGGCATGTCGATTGTTCCCATAAGGGTTGATGCGGCCTTCAAGCTGGCGCATCGTGAAGCGAATCCAGAATGTGAACCTGGTAGGATAGCGCAGAGGACATATGACTTCCAAGGGACGAAGAATGGAACACGAATATTTGAAGGGTTGGACTGAGTGGGTATAATCTGCCTACAACCTTTTGGGCATGTTAGGGGAGGGAACAACAAGAGATAGATGGCTTACTATTTACAAGAGTGAATGCGTTCCTCGACCTTCTTTCACTCCGAATCAGTAAGCAGGTTCAAAAAAACATAACAAGAATGCATACATCTATACCATCCTCTGCGTCTGGATATGAATCTCCCTCTCCACCTTTGCATCCATATCCATCGTCTCCTCCTCCTTTTCCACTCTATTCGATATCCTCACATCCCCCTCCAAACCACTTGAGAACCTAAGATCTCTCTCCTTCGTCTCCCTCTCCCAACCCTTCAGCCTGCTCAATACGCCTTCGAAACCGACCTTTCCAACCTCTGCATTTTTCTCATACCTATCCAAACTGAACCTCTCCACCCTCTCCCTGACCATCTTCGTGCCGACTAAGTTCCCACCGGCTCCAGCCCGCACGTCAGCGATGGTGTGGAACCGCGTCTTTTGGTCTCCCCTCGGCGAGTACGTGATCAGTTCCTTCACGGCGAGGATGGACGCCATGGTGATGTTAGAGGAAGCTTGGATGATGCTCGGACGTTGGACCAGCGGTGAATTGTCCGGCGTGGAGTCAGGTGGTGGAACGGGTGGAGGATGGAGCGAGACGAATGTGACTTCTCGGATGAAGGCTTTCTCGGAAGAGCCGAGGAGCTGGCTCAGCAAATGGCACAGTCAGTAAATTGAGTCAGGTTAGACAAGAGAGAGCTCGTAGTGTCTATCAATGCGACAATTTGATATGTCCATAGAACGTTAACTAGTTCTCTGGCAGGCCACAGCAAGTAACAGAAAATGAAAAATGAACAGCGGTCATCAGGACTCAAAACTTTTGGGAAAGAAACAACGATGGAAAACGTACCTTGACGATCCACCTCGGCGCACTCTGTTCTACCCCGATCAACCTCTCAGTCCTCAGTATGCCCGTGGGCAGCATATCCCTGGAGAGGACGTCGACGCTGATGACATGAGGGGAGGATGGGTTCGGATACTTCTGGAAGAGTGAGTAGGCTACGTCTGGGCATAAACCTAGTGAGCTCTAGTAGGATGCAGAGCAGAGGGAATAGACAGTACGATGGAAGGGATATCCGTATTCCACTGTGTTTGACCACAGCATCGCTCTCTATTAGTTGTCTACGTGTTGGATGACGTAACAACATTCTCTCAGCCGTAGTTCTAATCGAGTAATCCGCGGCTTGTGCAGCATGCCGCTATTATGACTCACGTATACTATTTGGGTCACCACGTGACAATCATAAGTCCTTCCATCTGTGCAGCTTCATAAAGCTGCATGACGCACTTGTAAAGTACAGAATGACGATCTCAGATTGCTCGATTGGCGGGTGAGATTCTGCGCTTCCATCGCTGCCTCGCTTCTGGTCTCAATGGCGTTCTCTTCCGTCTCGCGTCACCTTGTCCAAGGCGCTTTACTTCGTTTTCGTGATGGACATGATTCACATTCTTTTTTGCTTGCAAGTTCACGCGAGTGGAACAACGATCAGCCTCTCACTCCCTCACTTGATCTTCACGTTTTTCTCAAAACAAGCAGAAGTAAGCGACTGTGCAATTCGCGTCTTCCCCATCTGACCATCGATCCGAGGCCCATCGATCGATATAATTACTCTACATAGGACTTCCAATCGATTTCATCTCCCCAGGTTCCCGTTCCGAATCGGTGTCAAGCACGCCCCCCGCGCGTGTCGTACCCCGCCCACTCGCTCGAACTCGCTTCTCAATCTATTCGGGTCCATTGTGACGTTTGGCACTAATTAGCTGGGCCGCATGCCACCTCGACGTCCGCCAGAGGAATTGCAAACGTTACCGCGAGCGCACGCGTGCACTCAACGAGGCAGAGGCGGCCGCTACTGTACATTCGTCTTCCCCAGCTTCCCCAGACCCCATAAAAAAGGCACCTTCCTCTTCAATTGCCTCTCTCAGGCTTAGAGTGAAGCTGCTCCAAGTCGAAAAAAGATCACAAAATGAGGTCCCTCTCCCTCGCTCTTGCAGCTGCCACCGTTTCGGCGTCACACATCGACTTGACGTTTGGACAGCAAATCCAGTCGAGGAGTCTAAACACGACCAACGGCAACATCACCTCGCCCAACTCTGACGGAGGCATACTCTGGAAAGACGCTCATGCGAGGGCAAAGAAGATCGTGGCTCAGTTGACTGTCGAAGAAAAGGTCGGACTCGTCACTGGACAAGTCGGCAGATGTGCTGGTAACCTGAAGCCAGTTGAGCGATTAGGCATTGGAGATATTTGCGCGTACGCTCTCTCCAAGTCCTCTTCAAACAGGCTGAGCTGAGACGGCAACAACAGTCAAGATGGACCAGCAGGAGTTAGGCCGACGACTGGTGCGCTTCCGTTCTTCCCAACTTGTGCTCGATTTTCGACTCTAATGCGCTCGCTCAGGTGTCACTCAATTCCCTGCAGGCGTGACTATCGCGGCAACATGGAACGTAAGCCGTTATTCTCTTCTTTTCGCCTTCATACTGACCGTTCCCCTTGCAGCGAGACCTCATGTACAAGCGCGGAAAGTACATGGGGCAGGAGTTTTACGACATGGGCGTAGGTATCGGTACGTTCCTTCACCCAACCACACACGGTCGAGGTTGACTGAATGCCATCCAGCCCTTTCCCCAGTCACTGGTGGCCCTTTGGGACGCAGTCCTTGGGAGGGACGCAACTGGGAGGGCTTCTATTCTGACCCGTACGGTGCGTCCACATCCTTGTTCTTTACCTTGAAAGTTCAACGCTGATGAGCTGGTCACAGGTACTGGCGTCGCTGCGTACGAGACCGTCACTGGCATGAGGAGCTCTGGGGTCTTGACGACCGCCAAACATTGGATTGGGTTTGTTTTCATTGCTCCACCCGTCAGAGCCCACGTTGACGAAAATGCAGGAATGAGCAGGTACGAAGGTACAACCATCAAGTGACATTCTTAATTCCTTCATCAGGAAACCTACCGCAATCTGTTCAACGCTACCGCGTCGTACTCTGTATTCCCCGCATCAGGCCAGCTCCCCATATCGGCCAACATTGGTGCGACTGCTCTCTTCCTCTTTTCCTTCATCGTTTAAGCGTGTGCGACAGATGATCGTGCCATCCACGAACTCTACATGTGGGGATTCGCTGAGGCCATTCGAGCGGGAACGGACTGTGAGTCTTCCCGCTCGTGTACCAACCTCTGTCCTCATTCGGCATGTAGACGTTATGTGCTCTTACAACGAAGTCAACAACACCCACTCTTGCTCCAACTCGTACTCCCTAAACGTGAGCAGTCTCTCCCATCCCGATCCTCCAACCTGAAGCACTGCAACAGGGCCTGCTCAAAACTGAGCTCAACTTCCAGGGCGCCATCATGTCCGACTGGGGAGCCGTGTAAGCAAATCCTTCGATCCTCTTCCCTGACTAAGGAAGATGACGCTACTTCTTTAAGGTGGAGCGACGAAAATGCTCAATTCGTCCTTGGCGGATGTGACATCGTCATGCCTGGATATAACTGTAATGCTCCTTCCGCTCTATCCTCCTCCGCTGATTCAGACATGAAGATGGCGGATCGCTCGGTTCATTCTGGGGCAACGTCCTCGTCGAGCAAGTGAACAACGGCACTGTCCCACAGGAGCGTATTGACGATATGGTTTGTCTCCAAGCCTGATTTAGCTCTCAATGGGCTCACGGACGATGACCAGGTCATAAGAACTCTCACTCCGTGGTACGCGAGCGGTCAGGGCGACAAAGCTGTCCCTCAGGTCCCCTTCAACGCCGTGGATAATCCTGGCTTTCCCGTTTCGTACAGGAACGTTCAGAAATCAGACACACCCGATCTCGTCAAACAGATTGGCCTTGAGGCGCACGCTCTTCTGAAGAACCAAGGAGGGTTGCCTCTGAAAAAGGGAATCCAAAGCGTACGTTCTCTTCTGCGGAAAGACAACCCTGGGTGATAAGAGGTATAGATTGCCGTCATTGGAAACGATGCCGGCTCCAACTTTTTGGGACCTAGGGGATGCGGACCATTCAACGATGCTTGCCCTATCACCAACCCCAATGGAACGTATGTCAATCCTCCTGAACCGCTGTCGGCGAATACTGATGACCCTGTAGCATGTCCATCGGAGGAGGTTCCGGCGCTGTTTGGCCTCACAATCTCATCACACCCCTCTCCGCGATTCAGTCCTATGCTCAACAGACTAACACCTATGTTGAGTACACCCTCAACAATACCAACTTGGACCGTGTCACTGCCGTGCGCTGCCGTTCTGCTAATTGAGGACGGTGCCTAACAAAAATGTTACCAGACTGCTGCAAGTGGCGACGTTGCACTCGTCTTCGTTAATGCCTACGCTGCTGAAGGCCAGGACCGAGAGAATTTGGACCTGTCTGACAACGGAGATGCCATCATCAAGGCTGCTACCGCAGGAAACAACAACACAGTCGTCATCTTGCAGTACGTCTTCCGAATATTCGTGAAAGACTCCTGCTCATTCATTATGAAGCATTCCGGGACCCGTGCTGTTGGAAGAGTGGATCGAAAATGACAACATTACCGCCGTCCTTTGCTCCTTCCTTCCTGGCGAACAAAGCGGAAACTCGCTCATCCCTATCCTTTTCGGAGACGTCAGCCCCAGCGGAAAGCTCCCATTCACTTTGGGCAAGAGTGTGGATGACTGGCCAGTGAGTAATCTGGCTGCTCTGCCAAATACACGTGTTGATTATCGCCCAGCCAAACACAATTGTCAAGGATCCGGTGTACGCCCCTCAAGCCGACTTCACGGAGAGGTCTGTCCTCCTTCTTTCTCCGTCCCCAAACTCATCTCAGCGACCTCTGCAGCTTGAAAATCGATTACCGCTGGTTCGATTCTAAGGGTATCGAACCCCGCTACGAATTCGGATACGGTCTCTCTTATTCTTCTTTCTCCTACTCGAACATCAAGCTGCAGAAGACCTACAAGCGTGATCAGAAGGCACTCCAGAGGACCGCCGAGCCTTTTGTTGGGGCAGATGGTTACAAGTCGCTCTACGACATCATCGCAGTCGTCTCAGCTTCGGTTACCAACACAGGCAAGTACACTGCTTCAGAAGTTGCTCAACTCGTACGTCCCTCTCCTCCTCAGTGTACTTTCCACTCACTAGCAATTTGCAGTACGTCGAATTCCCTGAATCGGTCGGAGAGCCACCGAGGGTACTTCGAGGTTTCGACAAGCTCCAAAATCTGTCTCCAGGATCCTCGCAAACTGCATCCTTTGAGATCACCATCAAGGATGTTTCCATCTGGAATGTGGTGAAGCAGGCTTGGGAGATTCCTGACGGAACCATCACCTTCCACGTCGGCGCATCTTCACGTAACTTACCTCTCAAGACCTCCACTGCCTTCTAAAAGTCAGAATTTCCCACGGTGTCTCATGTAATTACTAATCCCCTCGCGCATTTTTGTGACTAAGAAACAATGCATCCCCCTCATATCCAGCTTTCCCGTCTCATTTGTACTTCCGATTTTGCAGTTTCCCTCCCTTAGTACAATCAACACGCAGGAAACCCCACTGTATCGGCAGCACATCCATGGCTCGGTTTCCATTCCTCTCTCGACTCATGCGAGGATTTTCCATTGATAGGAGTAAGACTGGCAGACTGAGAAACAGGATCGTGCCTGAGATAGTGTAGAGCCTAAAGAAGAAAATGGCCCCAATCCTGGAAAAAAATGGTGCAAACAAAACAATGAAAATTGACAGTTGCAGGAAGTAGCTTAGGTTATCATGAAGAGACAGGAAGCGAGCGTTCACATGTTCTCGCGAATGCGGACATGCGAGCAGGAAAAGGTCTCGGTCAGAATGATTGTATAACAAGGTATGCAATGTTAATTACACAATCGGTTGAGTACATACAACCATTCAAATACAAGTAAAAATGCTGCAATGACACGCATCAAGCATAAACGGGATAGTGGGGAAACTGACAATGCCTCCAGCGGGTCTCAAGTTCGCTATGTGAAACACTCAGGCTACGCCACGTACTACCCAACATGTCACTTAGAATGGGATCAAGCCCAATTAGAAGGAAGAGGGAGACACACAGCATATTTCTCAGTCTCTCCATCAATCTTACTTAAGAATTCCTTTTCGACCAACAATCTAATTGCTTTATTGATATCCTTGATAGCAGGCTTGAATTGGCCGTCGAGAGCCATGATCGTGTCCTGCACGAGGTAGCATTAAGCTCATGCCTGATGCAATAGAGCACGCACCGTCACCAAGTTCTGTCGTGTGAGCTGTCGGGAACACTTCATCACCCTGAGGGAAATGCATGGGAATCAACGAGATAAGTGATAAACGGCGCAACGAACCGAACGACCGCTGCCTCTATGGCAAGGGCTCGACTCTTGCCAACTTGCTTCATTGCCAGCGATGCGTCATCTCCATCCTTGCCTGTTTTGAAGCGGTGAAGTGGTATTCGGATCTTCTTGCTGATGAATTCTGAGCGACGATTAGCATTGGCGTGACTTTCGAAGTTGGAAGGGCTTACGGAGGTTCAGGCGAAATTCGCCGTGTTCGAACAGTACAAGCTTGTGCTTGACCAGCACCTGGAGGAGTGGTTTCGCAGCCGCCTCCGATAGTCCTACTTCGTTCGCAATTGTAGCGAGGTCGGCACTTGTTTTGTCGTCGGCGAAAAGGAGGAGAATGGCGGCTTGGGGAACCGATGCATGAATCGTATACTTGACATTTGTAAATTGCGTCTCAAGTTCTACCGTTGAAAGATGGAGAAGGTGTGTCAACTTCCGTCCACTGCTACCCAGTGAACTTTACTCCCGGCGCGGTCACAAAACGCACCGCTGCTCCTTAGCAAAAAATTCTTTGAACTCGTCGTGTAATGCTTCAAGTTCCTTGGGAAGTCTGATGCCTTCAACTTCGGATGGAGGAAAACATGATACAGAAGCAGAGAGTACTATAGCATTAAAACCTGTGAAATGACCTCAATCCGTCTACTTGCTCCCAGTACAAGAAGATGACAAACCAGTGTTGGACTTCTTCTCGTTGTTGAACCGTTCAGCCAATGCGGCTGAGGAGTCGAGATCTACCGAAAGAAACTCACCGCGTACATTGTAATATGACAAAGCGCTACCTGCAAGCATTTGGATGATCTTCCGCCCATGCTCTGATTTCCCTCCTGAAACCAATCGGGCGACTTCCCTTTCCTTCTCCTCATGCATACATTCAAATCTCACGATCCTTCTTGCCAGTCGTCGACCGTGAAGTTCGAGAAAGACGTCTTTCGCTTCCAGGAAAGAGTATACTTGTAACTAAATGAACTCAGCCAACCATGTTATGCTGGAAATATGAGGAAGACCCAACCATACGGTGGACAATGTCATCAAGTGAACCCTCTAGTGGGTCTTCTTGTTTCCTCAGGGCGTCGTCAATGTATAACGAAAGCAAGTTCGCCGCCTGAACTGTTGTGTTGACGAGATGTGTTGAAGCCTGCGATGTATCAGCAGTGCTTACACCCAAGGAGGACACCACCTTATGTGTAACATGATCAAAGAAGGGACCTTCCCCTAAAGCTCTCACATGAAGGGGGACGGCTTTCAAAGCAATGACAAGGCGTTCGACAAAGGATGTGGAGGCGAGTGCGTCTTCGGCGACGTCTCCAGCAGCAGTATGTGTCGCATTCTCCTCTTGATTTCCCATAATAACCTTCGTCAAGATCCATTCGGTAATGACCGTGACTACAGCTTCACATTCTTCGGGGTGCGGCAAGAGTTTGACAAGATTCAGGATGCGCTTGAGATCTAGGTCATGGCCCATCAGCACTCCTAATACCGCTCAAGGCAATAAGCTGACCTTCCTCCCCGTCCTTCCCTGCTGTAAGCGAACGCCGCAATCTTTCTGGGTCAGTCGATTGCAAAGTTTTCTTTGCCACGATCAGAAGCAGCTGTACAATCTGTTAGCGGCGGCACCGTATAGGGATGGAGAGCAGACCTGCTCCTTTAGGCTTGTTATCTGCTCCTTCCATTGTCCCATCGCCTCCTCGTCTTCAAACAACGCAAGGACTCTCCTCTGACGCGACTCCGCCGCTTCTGGTGGAATCGATCGCTCATGGTTGAGGATAGGAGTAGCCAGAAGGGTGTCGTATGAAGAGGTGTTCGACGGAGCATCAATATCAACTATTCCAACATTAATGCAATTCCGATGAAGCAACTACACGTACGACAAAGGGTCGCACATCTTATCAGAAGGGCACGGTCTTGCTCGAGTCTTCTTTTGTTCCTCCAACCCGGTGACAAGTACGGCAGATCATGTAAGTGGCACCTCTCCCGTTCCACCACATCCTCTCTCGTCTGCTTTTGGTACCATTTGAGAATCGAGCTCCGGATTCCGTTTCCATCACTGTCCTGAAGCTGAGGAGAGAAAAGAGTGCTTTTGACCATATCCTTCGTCGACTGGTTAAGACCAAAGGTCATACAAATTGAGTCAGTATTAAAGAAACGAAGCATGCATACCATATCTTGACTCCACCTCAACCACTCCTCGAACTTTTTTGGAGTCCTAGAAGACCCTCTATCCACCACATCCGCCATAGAATAGTCGACGAGTGCAGTCGCTTTTTGAAGACCTGAAAGAGCTCCACGACTCCTCTGCTCCCATGATAGAAGGAACGATTCCAAGGCTAATGAATGCAACGCGCCACTAGCAAGGCCCTTTAATTGAGTATTCAAAGCTTCCCAAACCATATCAAAGAAATCTGTAACCCAACAGTACCTCCCAGTAAACCTTTCAACCTTCCTTTCACCCATTGATGTTACTATAGTACCTCCAGATATGGATACAGAGGCTCACGTCTTAAAGCGGAGCCTCTCAGATGCATCGAGATCATACGATGGCACACGAACTAGTAGCTTCTTCAAAACCTGTTCTACGCCATAAAATCTTCTCTTATTTCTCGCAGATCGGCTGGGGTCAAGCCAAAACCTAATGTTGAAGCGACGACTCTTGGGAATACAGAGGATGATCTGAAGAAAAAGTAGGATCCATTCCACGATGTTGAAAGGCAAGCATAACAGGCGACGTAAGAATCCGATAGTTTGGTGCCAACGATCACTGCGGTCCCTTTGCCCTTGTGTTTCAGCAAAGAGCTCCAGGGCTGGACATGCACACAATAACTCACCAGAAAATAAAACAGCCAATGATTACTATCCAAATGCAGGCACCAGAGATAAACCCAACTAATTGCCCAGTTCCCAGATTTCTTTGCTTCCCTTCCTCCGCGAACACTGCAAAAGAAAGAGACAGAGAGAGAAGCAGGGATACTTTGAACTGGCAATGTGTCATGGCCCTGACAATGCAACAAAGCCTAAAGTATTTATATAGCTACGTCTTTATGTAACCCAGTTAGCAAATCTTGGAGGCGTTGTGGTTTCTGTGACCCACACGGGTCCCAACGAGGCCCCGATGAGGGAGAGCAGAAGGACAGTATCGTGAATAAACAAGTGACCGAAAGCAGAACGTATTAATATCTCAAGTGGGTTTCCCGTCCTTCAACAGTGTTCCGTATCCAGCTTGCTGGAGAGAAAGGCACACAACAGGTGTGGTCTCACAAGACGACTGTGTGTTCCGCCCATTCTCCGCCCCGCTGCCCTGAGAAGTCCCTCTTCCTTTTTGTTGCACCACTCCCACACGTAGACATTGTGTTCTTTCCAGTTTCCAGGTAGGTGCCAGAATGACCTTCAAAGCTAAAAAGAAGAGCAAGGCGAAGGTACCTTTATCCTGACAGATCTAAGTCAGGGTGAAATCTTGAACGAAGAGTGCTACCAAGCCCAATTAATCCTTACGTTGAGGTTGTTTATCGTGCGCTATCAATTTAACAACGCCACTGTTTCCAGAAACATATCGTCGATGCGGTTCGTTCAGAGAACCTCTCAGCCATAGTACCGAACTGAACAATACCTAGGTCATTCGAACATTCGAACCCTCACGATCGTGGTTACCTGGTATGCCAGCGGTCACGCTGGTCAGGGCCTACAAGCCTGTTCTTCAGGTCCCGTCGACTGCCCCGCCCTCCGCATGTCATGAGGGAACGTGCAAGAATCCGACACACTTGGCTCGTCAAGCAGATAGGGATCGAAGCTCGCGCGTTCGCGCTCTTCTAATTCATGAAGGAGTATCACCGCTGCCAGAGAAGCGTATGCTCCTCCACATCGGACCAAGAACCGTTGATGATTGGAGTGGGATATATTACCATCACTGATGAAGGATCCAACTGCCAGGAACTAAGGGTATGTGGACCGTCCCTTCACCAACCCGAACGAAACCTAGGCCACTTCTATCTTATCTAGTACTGTAAGGTAAATACTAAGGATGCTGCAGCACGTCCATCAGTGGAGGTTCGTTCAGTCCATACAACCACAATACTATTAAGTGGATCGGTTTTATGCTCAGCAAACCAACACGTGAGTACACTCTCAACAATTACCAACCTGGAGTGCGAGACCTCTGTATGTTGATATTCAACTGATTGAGAGAAGTCGGCTGAGAAACGTGGTCCAGACGTTGCGCTCGTCTTGGTCAACCCATGGAAGACATCTCCGACAACGGAGATGGGATCATCAAGGCTGCTACGCTGGGATGACAACTTCGCCGTCATCTTTCAGTAGGTCTTTTTTGATATTCCTACAAGATTCCTACTTATTCAGGATCAGGATGCAGTATTCCCCAACAGGGCAGCCAGCATTCTAAACCAAACCACACCATCCTCAACTCTCCTATCAAATATTGTCTCCTACCGTCTTCCATAAAATCCTTCCAGCCACCACGCAATGTAATGAGACAAAGGCCTGGCAATGTCCCAATGCCCATATTGTCCAGAGATTGATGCTCCCTTCTCTTGGGATTGTTTGAGTTTCTCCATACTCTTGGCGCTCTTGATCAATGACGTCGCTTCCAACAGCCCACAAACAGTTGCCCCTTCAAGTTGTCGCTCCATCTCCATCTCATCTCATCATCTCAAGACAGCAATGGATCTCCTCAACAAGCTGGCAGGCAACGACTCTCACTCCGAGTCCCAATCGCACTCCCAGCCTCCAGCAGAAGGAGGAGCTGGAGCGCTCTTCAATCAGCTCCAAGACAAGTTTCTAGGGGAGGGTAACGACGAGAAAGAGGCAAAGAAGAAGGCTCAGAAAGCTGGCTTGTTCGATAAGTTGAACACAATGGCTGGCGGTGGCGCGAAGAGCGAGGCGAACGAAGGTTCGTTCATCTAAGTTCCTTTCCTTTCACTTGGACTTTGAAGGAAGATGAGTGCAATTTGTTCATTGCATTGGATTGTTGTGCGGACAGATGCGCTTGACAAGGCCATCGATTTCGTGCAGGAGAAGTTCCTAAAGGGGGGAGATCAAAGTAATGAGAGTGCGGTGGAGCAGTTGAAAGATGAAGAGATCAGCGATATGATCCGTTCTAAATACAAGGAGATGACTGGTATGTTGTCCTTTTCCAATTTAATTTCTTTTGGTGTGACGGGATGAGATGCTGATTTGGCCCATTCCGGGTGAAGGGCAAGACTTTCCCGTGAAGGATAAGAAACACTGATGTGTCCACGACGATTAAGCAGAAATGCTTCTGGATCACACCAACCGCCAAATCCTAAGAGCAACGCAACAATGCAATGTACGATAACCACAGCTGGAGAATGCAATGCAGCAAATAAATCCAAGTGGGTAAGCTTGACACGAATAGAAGCTGCAATCGTAAGCATAAAAAGCATGTAGCGGAGTCCGAACAGTAGCATTGTTGAACATCTATTGGACTTGGAAGAACGAAGGACCGATTGGAGGAAAAGGAAGTGAAAGCCAAAAGGAAGGTGAGCCTGTCTTCATTGCTATTCGACCGGTTCTTTTGATGACTGCAGTGGATGATGGCATCAAGTTGCTTGCAGCTGCTTCAGCTTGAACGTGCCTTCGAGCTGATGCCAACTCCTGAGCGCCGCAGTTTGCAGCCTTCACTCATCCTCATCCAACCGAGGAACATTGCTTAGGAGTAGAATGCGTTGATTCAGAAGTGTTGAAACTTAACGACAACTTGTGGTAATCTCATAAAGCTTGATGCAACGTCTTGAACGAATGTGAGAGCAGGCGGCATTGTCCAGGTGAAGTTGTGAGGAGACATGTGAGGTACGGTGAGGATCAATCATGGGCTGAGAATCACGAGGCAGGTTTTAAGGAGTCGTAGGCACAGAATCAAGAAAAGCATTGTATTCATCAGATGGCGAGAGAACGATATCGAAAATCGAAGTCAGCGGAACGGAAAGGAAGGAAATCGGTTGGTTGCTCTCAAAAAAAATCGAAGAAAAATTGTCCTATCCCATGACAAACCATATGAGATACCGTGTATGAGACAATGGAAGAGGAGGGAAAGGTACGAACACAGCTAGCTGGAATTTCACAATATCCAACTCTTCTGCGTCACTTTGCCCCTCCCCTCCGTACCATCAGCCTCAGTATGCTCCGCCACAGTTTGGACTACTCCACCGCGTTTCCAACCCCATGGTCGAGCGATCGGACCGCCACCCTGCCCTTCATCATCTCCCGCCATTTCCATCCTCCTACCAGCCAGCGATCTCTTCAACCTCTGAGCTCCAGACGGGGCGACAACCCCTGCAATCTGTTCGATGCTAGCAGCTGGGGCACTTTCAGAAGTGAACTGGTGAGCAGGGACCTTGACTGGCAGTTTGGCTTGAGTGGGAGATTGGATGGGGAGATGGTCAGCATTGACCGGCGGCTCAAAGGATCGTTTGAGGGATCGAATAGGTAACCCGACTGGAGGTTTGATAGCTTTGCGTACATTCAGATAGATAAGTGGATCACTCTTGAAAGAGAGGAAGAGAAGGCAAACCGACCTTGAGTTCCGTCCACAGAATGATCCTTCAAGCGCAGGGGACCAGACGAAGTAGACGTTTGAAGATTATTTACTGGCGCAGTGGTCGTAACCGGCGACTGGGGATCGATTGGAGCTTCGCTGTTCAATTTGGCGGCGTCAGCAAGAATTGTTCCGGGACCGTCAGAGAGAGAAGGAGGAGCAATATTCTTCGCGTAAGGGACCGCGGGAACATTGACAAGAGAAGGAACAAAGGCTGCATTTTTGTTTTTAACTGATCCAACGACTGTCCCAGGGACCTGAGCGGGAGATGGTGGGGCGACATTGCTGTTCGGGTTAGGAGGAGAAACTGTAGCCTTGCTCTTCACGAGACCAGCGACAGTACCAGGGACTTCAGCCAGAGAAGGAGGAACCACGTCTCGCTTCTGAATTGGGAGAGAGATCGGGGTCTTGTTCTTGACAGCACCCACGATCGTGCCGGGAACCTTAGCAGGAGAAGGAGGAGCCACGTTCTTGTTCGGATTGGGAGGTGAAACTGGAGCCTTGCTCTTGATAGTATCAATGACCGTACCCGGGACCTCGGCGGGAGAAGGAGGAGTCACATTCTTCTGAAGATTAGGAGAGACAGGAGAAAAATTCGGGGCGCTAGTCTTGACAGCACCTACGACCACCGCAGGGACCCCAGCGAGAGAAGCCACGTTTCTCTTCCGACTAGGAGGAGAGATTGGCGCCTTGCTCTTGACCACACCAAGGATCGTCCCAGGAACCGTAGCAGGAGAAGGAGGAGCGGCATCCTTGTTCGGACTTGGAGGAGATACTGGAGCCTTGCTCTTGACGACACCAACGACAGTAGCAGGGACATCAGCAGGAGAAGGAGGAGCTAAATTTTTCTTCGGCCTGGATGGAGAAATTGGAACAGAGACTGGAGCCTTGCTCTTGACAACACCAACGACCGTAGCAGGAACCTCAGCAGGAGAAGGAGGAGCAACATTTCTCTTGTGATCGGGGAGTGAGATTGGAGCTTTGCTCTTCACCGCGCCAACGACCGTCCGGGGAATCTCGGCAGGAGAAGGAGGGGCGACATTCTTGTTCGGATTAGGAGGGGAGGCCGGACCCTTGCTCTTTACCGCACCGACGACAGTACCAGGGACAGCAGCAGGAGAGGGAGGAGCCACTTCATGAGGCACTTCATGAGGGGCGACCTGAGACTTGCCATTAGTTAATTTCCGAAGCGACTGCAGGAATAGAAAGAGGACAAACATTCTCGGCGTTGGGGATGGATTTCGTCCCCTGTGTCGTACCGGCTAGAACACCTGCAAAATCCGCCAGTCTCTCGGTATTGGACTGCGTGAGAGCGAGACCGTTTAGGACACTGGGATTTGGAGTTGGGGGAGCTGCGAAAACGGAGGCGAAGGAGAGGGAAAGGATGAGAGATGAAGCAATCATGATTATGTTATTCAACGTTGGGGAGTAGAAGGAATGTGGCGTAAGACGCTGTGGAAAGGCAAAGGCAGAAAGCAACAACGGCAACACGCAAAGTGCAATGAGGGGAAAAGTTGGGGGCTGACTCTTTTATAAGTCGTAAAGAAAGGGGCAAAAGTTGTTGTGCAGTGATCAGATGCACAACTAGGCTGATCGCTAGCGTGCCGAACTTCCCACAACGGGCGGGAAGCGGGAAGCAGCAGGAGCGGGAGAGTGGCATATCATGGGAAAGTGCCACGCCATCATTGTCATCCCAACGACGGCCCAAGACCGTTAGCGGACATACATCAGGCATCAAGTCCATCAAGCCTGATGCAGAGGGCTTATATCGTACTTGAAAAGCTATGTATATTCTAATCGAGGAACAACATAAATTAGAGCAGTTCCGAAACCTGGGTATGGTGCCAGTACTTTCTCGGTTTCTCGACGAGACTCTCCCTAAATATGTATCGAACCTGATAAATAACTTTGCTAATCCGGCATCGTAGGCTCGGTTTAGTGAACCAGGTGGAACATAGCTAGTTAAGCCCACCGTCAAGGTTGTATAAAAGAGTGAGAGCCTTGCGTCATCAAGTCATTTATACTACCAGGGCTGGCAGAATCTAGAGGCTGACCCGAATAAAAAGGTTCAACTACTCCAGAAGAAGGAGAACCCCGTCACTTCGAGCAACAGCCGCAGGGATGAGCCAATGACCACCAACTAGAGTATTCAACCATGTGAGCGAATCTTCAAGTGTTAGATAAAAGGTTGTACATATAGAAAATCGGCAGCTGGGGAAGAATAAACCGCAGCTTTCCCCCTAAGTTCCGCTCAAAACGAGAATTCGTTGAAAGGATCGTCGAGATGCAAAGATGGCGACATCCGAAAGCCTGACTATCTCTGTTGCGGTATAAATTGAATGCAAGAAACAAACACTGCCCATTTCTTTAACTGATCCAAACTCTAGCTCTACCTTTGCAGACACCGTTGAGGTGGAGGCTCTATCGCAAATCAATTTAAAGATCGTGTGCAGTCGACTTTCCACAATCGTGAAAACAGGTAGAGCATAAGGGGAATCCGATTCTCGGTTCATGAACGACAGTCTTTGCATTCTCAGGAACGTAACTGCTGTCGCTTAGCGCGTCCCGCTACTGACAACCATCGACGTTCCTTCGCTTGCAAGGGAAGTAGAAGCTTGCAGTATTTTGCTCCTCTGAAGGAATGTCATGTGCAAGCTGGAGTGCCTGCCATATTGGCTGATCATCACAAACTAAACGACGACTTCGGCCGCTGAAAGAATCCCTTCGATCCTATACTGGTCACGAAAGTGTTGGTGCGAGAAGATGTCGTCGATGGATTGGAACATCGGGCCGAGGAATATTGGGACGGAAAGATGTTGGTAGTGGCAAGGTGAAGTGTGGCCACAGTATTATAGAATCGGTTTCAGCGTGACCAGCACCCATGGCGAGTCATTGTTTGCTGATTAAGATTAATGCTCATTACCCGTTCGCTTAAGTTCTGCTGAACCACGATTTACACCACATACCATCGTTACTAGTAGCTCTTTCTAAGAAATGGTATGTTCCCTTCAGTGTGAGGACAAGTAGGCAACTCACTCTGATTTCAGGCATCCCAGCAATGTTTGTCGCCCACTCCCTTCTTATCGGATTGAAGTTGAGAACGTGTGGATGTAGCGCAGGGCATCCAGACCCTCCTATCCGCGGAGAAGGAAGCTCAGATCATCGTCTCGAAAGCGCGCGAGTACAGGGTGCAGAGGTTAAAGGATGCGAGGTTCTTTCCTTTTCGTCACATTTCCATCAAGTTGCACATCTGATTTGGACGTGCATCTACAGGAGCCAAGCTGCGAAAGATATAGAGGAATACAAGACCTCCAAGGACAGAGAATTTGAGAAATTCTCGAATGAGGTCTGTTCTCTCCCTTCCAGTACAAAAATGCTCACTCTGGGGTGGGGATTAGCACACGGGAGGTTCAAGTGAGGCTGAGAAACTTGTCAATCACCAGACAGAGAAGGAGTTATCTGAGCTTCAGAGTGCCTTTGAGAGGAATAAAGGAAATGTGGTTGAGATGCTCTTGGAGCGACTGATGACGGTGGAGAAGGGATTACATAAGAACTGGAAGCAATAGACCTGTGTAAGCATGTCCTCCCTAACCCTCTTTCGCAATGTGAAATTTGAAAGGCTAATGATGCTCTACAGAGATAAGTAGAGAGCAACCAAGTTGTAATTCGACCAGTAGTTCGCACATGCCGAAAGGTCCCGTTTCCCCACTCCAAGTGGCAAGGTCGAAGCCGTGGAGGTCCCACCATCTGTCGTCACTTTAAAACTATCACCTCCGCTTTGAAACCGACTCCAGAAACAACGAAGCAAGTATCATGGCTCGAAAAATAATCGATATCGAGGTCTTCTCCGACGTTCTCTGTCCATGGTGCTACGTACACTTCCTCCCTCGCTCGCTGGCGGTGCAGCCCAGTTGATCGTTGGCGATGGTGGGCTGATTAGATCGGTGCCGCTCGACTCAAGTCTGCTTTGGAGGACGAGAAGGTGAAAGCGTATCCTTTGGAATTCAGGATCCATTACAACCCTTTTCTCATCAACCCAGGTCCGTGTGCTCCAACCTCCTCTGCATAGCCTTACCTTCATGTCACTCTCGTCCTCACTCACTCTAATTGGACAGCCCTCACAGACAAGCCGATGACCCGTCAAGAAGCCAACGACGCTAAAGGCGTCATTAGTGATCCTGAAATGACGGACGCAGCTAGGGCAAGAATCACAAGGGAAGGGGAGAAAGAGGGCTTGAAGTTTGTGTGGAAGGAGGAAACGACCTTACGGAGCACGAAGGATTGTCACCGTGTGCTAGAAAAGGTGTGGAAGGAGAAGGGATGGAAGAAGCAGGTTGAGTTGAGCGAGATGTTCTACAAAGTGCGTCTTCGCATCCTCCCTTTAGTAGATGAAATGTGTGATTGACGGTTATATTATTGTGGGAATGCAGGGAGCGCATACTGATGGCCTCGATGTTGCTGATACCGAAATAATTACCAAATTCGTGACAGAGATTGGCGCAATGACGGAAGAGGAGTGCCGCGCTTTTCTCAAATCGGACGAAGGGAACTACGAACTCGACAAAGCTTTGCAGAAGAATAAACATTGGGGAATCGAGGAGGTCCCCTTTTACACGCTGGTTGATGAACAGTGGCATGTAAAAGGGTCGAGCAGTAAGTTCGAATGGTTGAGGGTATGTCTTTCCTTCTCTGTTATAGAGTCGCTCTTACTGGAACCACAGGTTTTTGAGCAAATAAATAGTGTCATGTCGTGATGGCTGACCGCACTCCTGAGGCTTCTCAGGCTCCAGATGTCTTGTTTATCTGAAGCCGCGGTTTCCGCTTGTTGCGAACCTGGCTCCTTTGTTCCGACAATGTATAGCGAGTGCGTACAATGCTCGATAGCCCATTGACAAGCATAAAAGACTATCCATTGTCCCCCTGTTTCGCTCCGTTAGCGCTATATTCTCTCATCCGCGCAGTAATCTCAAGTTCTCTCGATGTCGCATCACACCATTACACTTTCTGCCTCGAGCTTTCCTATCAGTCATGTCGCACTGTACTCTTCTCGAGCTGAGATCAAGAGGACCGTGAAGTGTTCTGTCAGAAAAGAAGAAAATGAGGTGGTAATTTCGCATTTACCATCGAATATTGTGTTGGACAGCTTGAGGTGAGTTTCTCGCTTTCTTTCCATCCACTGGCAGCGGCAGCTATTGACTGTTTTACAGAGTTGAAGGAACGGGACACACCGAAACAATCTTGAAGCATGTATCTCTCACAACTTCTCCAGTCGCTCGTTCTATTCCACAATCCGACAAACTCGTCTCTCTGGAAAAGGAAAAGCAAAGATTGTTTGATTCGCAGTCTCGCCTTCAAGAGAGGATAAAAATCTTGCAATCCTACACAAAGGCCATCACGCCGCGCGATGGTGCGTATTTCTCGTCTGTCTTTGAAAGCTTTCTTAGACCCTGAGCAAATGTACTAGTCAACCCTGATCAACTTGCTTCGATAATCAGTTTCCAGATCAAGGAGCGAGCCTTAATGGACGAGGAGTCGAGGGAGCTCAATGAGAAGATCCAAGTTTGCAACAAGGCTATCACAGTGGAAACGGACAGGCTCAGCAACGACGAAAAGGACAAATTGCAGCAGAATGAGATGCTCAGGTCCCAGGCAAGGATTGGCTTGTGGGTGGCTGAAGATACGGATGTGCAATTGACTCTGATATATGGTTCGCCTCAATCTCCAGTTTGATTGGAATTACCATTGAACTGTTGCTAGCTGTGAATGATGCGAGTTGGGAGCCTTTGTACGACGGACGAATCATAACTCTCGCTTCTAAACATGGGGAAAAACCTGTTCGCCTCACCTATAAAGCCAAAATCTCTCAGAACACGGGAGAAGTGAGATTCTGTTTGCCAGAAGGTCATTGAATTCTCACATTAGCTTAGGACTGGACAGCTGTCTCCCTCACATTGTCCACTTCCCAGCCTTCAGTCAGCAACATCCCGCCGACTCTAGATCCTTGTGCGTTATTTCGCTTGGAGGAACACAGTCTCATGCATCGGACAGGGCCAATATCTTTTTCTCCTCTCAAATTTCAAAAAGAGGTGGATGATTCAATTGATGAAGAATGTGACGATGATATGGACATTGATGCTGATGGGCTCTCCACGCACCAAGCGAGGATGGCGATTGCATCAGTGAGACAACAATCCCATTTGAGTGCAACCTTCGAGGTCCCTGGGACGACAACCGTCCTGTCCGGAGGTTCATCTTTCTCCCAGAGGAAGGAAAAAACCAAGACTGTTACCATCGCCGAACTTGGTCTGGACGCTTCTCTAGAATGGATTGCTGTCCCAAGGAAAGTGCAGAAGGTTTATTTGAATGCATGTCTCTCTGTAGAACACGAGGAACCTACGCTGAACACACCAACAGAGCAAAGTGAAAAACTCGTCAGACTTTCAACTTCTCAGCGGTCCGATTGCCGTCTACCTAGATGGTAGCTTTGCACTTAACTCGACGTTGCAGGATGTGAACGTGAACGAAGAATTTCTAATTCATCTTGGGTATGTCTATTATTCAGAAGTTGGATAAGCTAAAGCTGGATAGTGTGGATTCTTCCATTCGACTTGTTTACCACCCACTTGCCAAACATGTTTCCACCTCTGGGATCCTCTCTCGGATGAAGGTGCATGCCTTCTCTCAAACTACATCGATTCACAACACCAAAGGGACCCGAGTTTTCGTTCGCATCAAGGATCAAGTGCCCGTATCTCAAGACGAAAACCTCATTGTAAAGCTGACGAGCCCCGTCCTGGCAGAAGATGGAACGTTAGCAGATTGCGGGAAGGGAATCTATGCCAGCTGGATGGAGAGAGACAGCGTGGAGAAAGGGACAGGGGAGATTGAATGGAAGGTTGATTTGGAACCAGGGGCAAAGAGGGCTTTGACCTATGTTTGGGAGGTTACCGCTCCTGTGGCAGAGAAGAAAATATTCGGATTGGAATGAGGGATGGCTCGTTGGAGATGCTTGGCTGATAAACGATGTGTCACCCGAAAGCCAGTCCAAGCACTAGGCATTCCTCATTCGAGGCGAAAGTTACAGCCAGACTTCGAAGAGTACATACTGACAACTTATTAATAGATATTCAGTGTTACTATGCAATGATCTCGTATTCGTACTTGCGCTATCTGCATCAAGCTCTGTACCAGTCAACCTCATTGGCAGGGTCAGAAGGGTCTTTAGGACTTAGGATGCCAGCTTGAACGAGCCTCGGAGTCATTCCATCATTGTGTCCACTTGAAAGCTTCCATCAATAACCTACTAAAACTGCTGAGACTTGAATACATGGAAAAGGCAATATCAATCAAGAGGGAACCACGTATCATAGCAGCTGTGTCCATTATGCACGATCCCATGTTATCCATCACTCTACTTGAACCTGGGGAACCAAACCCTATACGGATTCTTGCCCCTATTCAAGATGGAGAAGTATGGCACGAGCTTCAGCTCGCACTCCTTCCATACAACCCCTCCACCAATTCTCCTATCCGGTTCCTCCTGTTCCATCTCCTCCTCCTCCTCCATCTCATCTTCTCCATCCCTTCCGACCAAAGGAGTTTCGGGTACAAGCTGGACGCAGGACACTCTCATAGAAACAGGCTCGAAGGGACTTGTTAATCCTTCAACACCAGCGAATGCCTTTACATCACGGTATTCCACGATCTTAGGATTATCGGGTATCCTAATCGAGCGCAGGTCGACATTGTTGTTATCAATAGCTTCGGCAGCGTAGATGAGTGGGCCACGTGCGAAACAGACGCTGTTGGCATTGCACTCGTCAAGGTAGTGAGGGTGGATCAGACGAGGGGGCATGTTTATGCGCAAGGTGAGGGTGGCCGAAGTAGCAAAGTATTCAGACGGAGTGATGATCAACGTGGGACTATTGGTGGGTAGCGGAAGGGGGCGACCATTCGAATCAGTTAGCTAGAATCTCCACATCAATGCCACCTCTCCATCATAATGAGAAAAAAACTCACATCGAAGCGATCAGCCCACTCTGGAATCCTATGGTCACGCTCAGTTGCAACATCGACCGAAAGAGAAGGAGAGAACCAACCTAAGAGCGAGCCTGACCTTCTTCCTCAGATGCTGCGTCGCTTCAATGCGAAATACAACCTTGCCACTCCAAGGCCAATCACAGTCCTCTTGAACGATAGTCACATCTCCACCGCTCAATTCCACCTGCACTCCATCCTCAATTTTCTGTTCTAGATATGAAGAAAGGGTACCAACCTCGGCCGTGGACGCAACATAAAGGTGCACAAAAATCAGCTCCTCCCCAACTTCGACGAAGTCATCTGAATTGCTCGGCAACGGACCGACAGAATAGATGTACTTTCCTGTTCCCACCGTCAGTCGCTCCAACATGAGGTCAGTAAAGACGAACCGAGGCTAGTCAACAACCTGGCGACGTTAGGGGGACAACAACTGCAGTCGAACCAGTCACTCCTCGCGTAATCTCCTTGAATGTTCGCGAGTGGGTTCTCATAAAAGAATGATTTGCCGTCCAGGGACATTCCGACGAGCACCGCGTTCAAGAGGGCGAGCTCGAGCACGTCAGCATACCGCGTCTCGTATGGGAAGGTAAGGGTGAATTGATGGGCCAGGAAGACGAGACCGATGGCTGCGCACGTCTTCATCCTTTCGATGAGCAAAAGGTGGATGTGATAGTTGGGTGGGGACTGACCTCGAGGTAGCCTGTCACGCCCATGCACACAAAGGTGAGTGTTAGCCATTTGAGTCAAGAGGGAATGAACACACCAGTTTCATTGGGCAAATAATGGTTCGGTCCGAATCCCTCCCATTGTCCTTTCCCCTTCTCTGAACATACGTCCTATTCTGAGAGGGAAAGAATCTCACCTATAGCTCCGATTCCTCCCTGCAGCAACATCACCGTGAGCCCTTCCTCCTTCATCTCGGTGGATCAAGCAAGATCAAAACTCACAGTAACATACATCTTCTTCCCTACCATATTATCCCACAACCGCCTAGTTGCGGCCAACAACTCCTCATCTCCTTGTGCCCTCGCCAAATGTACCGCTCCAGTCAACCTATCCCACAGATGGCATAAATCCAATCATTCTATCTTCGAATCCAAATAGGGCCGCTCACCAATAAACGACACGAACAGAATGGCCTTCCACCTGTTCCATCTCCCAAATCGTACTCTGTGCTTGGTTGTACGCATAGGGGTCCTTCGGCCGCCACGCCTGCTTTTGAGCAGGAACACCACCCCTAGCGCGGGTCTCTCGATCCCAAAATATTTCCCCGTTCTCGTCTTTCTTGCCTCGCTCGCGGATGAAGAAGTCGACAAGGGCGAGGTCCTCTTTCCTGTACATCGTCCATTATAAATCCATCCATCCGTCATGTCAGATCTCCTTTGTGTGTGGAAGAAGGAAGAGGAACGCACCTGCCCAAGGTGTCGTATAAGCGCATCAAGGCCAATTCGATTTCTTGATGGCCAGGATACGCTGGCTTCTTCCCCTCCTCTTTCGGACCAAAGGTCTTATAAGTGAGATCAACGTATTTGAGCATAGTGTTGAGGAAGCGGGGAGAGGAGGTATGGGTGTAATGAGCAAGTGAGGCTTCCAGGAGGTGGCCTATCAAGGTTCATGTCAATTTTAGAGCCATTGTGAATTGAAAGGGGAGAGGGGAGGACGTACCACAACAATACATCTCATGCATTTCCCTTTCCAACACATCTGTCAGTCATGGATCCATACATCTTGCGAGAGCATACATTGTATCCGTCCACCTCTTTCCAGGTTCCACTATCTCTTCGTCAGTTCTCGCATAACGAAGAGCAGACATGATGTTGGGAACCGCGCAAATGGGATTGTGCGACCAGAGCGAAAGAAGCAAAAGGAAGGGAAAGGAGGAAGGACGAACCAACAGTATAAAAAGTGTTCAAATACCCATCCTTAGTCTGCGCTGACTCCAACTTTCCAATCGCCTCCTCAACGAGCCTCTCCAACTCCACTGGTCCGATCTTCTGCCATGCATCCGTCTTTCCAGGCCACAAATAAGATCCGCCAATTGCACCAAGACCCGCCAAAGCATTGAACAGCGCGTTCCCCTTTTGGTTATCCGAATTTGAATTCGATGCGACGGAGGAAGAGGATGACTGGGCGTGTGAAACAGTTTTGGACTTGATGGTCGATGGACCTCGTTTGGGTTTGGGACGCGCGAGGGAGTAGCACACGGCTTCGATCCATTTGGCTATGTCGGAGTCCCAGAAGTGGTGTGGCTTCTTATCCATCCTGTTCCTCCCAGGCTTCCATCTGCCAGTGCAAAAACGTGGACATGACTTTCAATTTTTCATTCGATGAGTGGAATGGACCACGTACGTGGATTGGTCCCATCTTCCAGTCTCCACCAACTGCTTGTAGATCGCAGGGAGGGTCTATGCATCGCATTGAGCAGGTACGAACGTGAAGAAGAAAACGAGGAAAAACGAAGGAAAGAAAAAAATACCTGCGTTTCTATGGCCAACACTTTGGGAGACCAAAAGTTGGAGCGGATGGTGACCTGTGTAAAGGGTACAGGGACAGAACTTGAGCCTGAGCTCATTTTTGAGTTTTCCATCGTCTTCCTTCCTCACTGCTACTATTACGACTGCGCGCTTGCCCTGCTTGTGCTTGGGTGATTTTGGAACCGAGTTGATATTATTTTTCACTGACTGAGAATGTCTGTTGATTGGATGAGGACAGGCAAGATAACGACTGATGAGATGATAAGCAGGAGGATGGATTTGGAAATGTCTTCGATAATTTGAACAATTCGAAATGAAATGCAAATGGAGGCCGCGTAATCGTGCGAGGTCACGTGTTGCACTCCAGACACTTCTCTTCTCTTTTCCGAACTCTCACTCGTCTGTACCGCATCAACGCCCGTTTCAGAGGTGATTTGGAAGGACTTTGTTGGCAGAGAAATGATGCATAATGCATCGTGCATTCCATGTTCACTTGTGCGGACACGGCTCACGTTGAATTACCGCAAAGTGAAGGGAGGAGACAAGTCGCTCGAGGTTTGTATGTGTTTTTTTTTGTCGCTCTTGCGCAGAGGCAGACTTTATTTCGGTTTCTCTATCCTATCAAGAATGCGAAGCATGTGAAGGAGCTACATCGCGTCGACCTATGAGCAGAATGTTTTGTATCGGAAGTGTCCTGTATAGTTGTTCTCGTTCTACCATTTTGCGCATTCGTTGCCGGTTCCTTTGTCCATTCGTTCGACTGCCCTTCGATTGAAGCTCGCTCAGCGCGCCAGGTGTGTGTCGATGGACTTGACAAACCTGATAGCCTCGTGCAGTCTGTCTAAAATTGGCCAGAATAAATGGTTGGGTGCTGTCAAACGATCAGCTGACCCTGTGGTTCTTCGCTCCCACTTTAAACTGTTTCCTCGTCTTGTCTTATCACCAAATATCGCAATTTTCCCCAAAGCATGGTATTTGAGCTCATTTTTTCATTGCAATTTGATGTGGAGCAGTCGGAAGAGCTATTTTTCTCGCTTTGTAGCAATTGCTATATGTCTTCCAGTTTTGGAAAGCTACACTGGCCTTGGTAGGGGACATTTTATGACATAGAAAGGCCATGCAGGTTGATCAGATGCGCCACCCTGTTGCCGTGCGTCCATTCTCCTTCACAGCAATTGGCATGATGGTGGAATAGCTGACATTGATGCTCCGGCGAGAACTTCTACCTAAGACTCCGTTCTGGCCTCTCCCGTCCTCGAGCACGAGAGGTCGATTCCATGGCGTCAGGAGAAAATTGCTTCAGTGTTCAGTGAAGTGTCGGTGATGAGAGAATGGAGCAAACAGATAACGGGTTTCAAGGATGTCCATTCCTATGGGGACGTCTTGCTGACGGGGAGAAGATTGGCTTCGGATTTTGCTAACGAAAACCTTGCAACACGGTGCCGCAGAGAGACTTAAGCAGTCGCTTGTCGCAGGAATTGGAAGGAATGTCCGTTTATATTTCCTCGAGACTTGCTGGATGCGTTATTGACGGAAGTGGACTAGATCTCAGGCACATACTCGTCAAGCTCGTACCGGATCCTCAAGAATTTGAAGCAGCGAGCAACATCGCACAATGGATCGTAACTAACGGAGGTAACTACAGCTCGGCAGCGCAGGGGGACCTACAGATTGTGAGGATGCGATCCCCGCGTTTTCGTTGAAATGTTGAAGCTGGTCGGCTACAAAATCACGATGAATGAGGGGAAGTCACGCGTTTATCCGCTCAGTACGGAGTCTCCTTATCATATAATACAAGCCTTTCCCTTCGTCTCATCGACCAGTCACAGTCGTGAGGTAAAGATAACAGCACTCCGAAGAGTATCTTGAATCAACATGAGCATCGATCTCCTCTCCACCTCTCCCCTCCCATGCTATGTCTCCCGCAAAGCCTTCCACTCGCCCGGCAACAAGACCTACGCCGTCCATCTTCCGTCCTCACCTGCGCAAAAGCTGCATGAAGTATCGAGCATCTCGCTCACCGACGTCCCCGACATCCTTGCCTCTTCCGCTGCTGCAGCAAAGAAGTGGCGATCGACGCCAGTGGAGGAGAGGAGGAAGATATTCCTCAAGGCGGCTGATGAGTTGGAGAGGAGAGCTGATGAATTCGCAGCCATCGAAGAGGGAGAGACGACGTCTGATGCTGGATGGGCGAAGTTTGATGTAGGACTGGCTAAGGATCAGTGAGACTTTGGTTCTATCTCTCCTTCTGTTCCTTCCATACCCCATTCTTTATGCCTTTAAGAAGTAGATCAGATAACTGATGCAATGTTTAGGACGAGGGAGATAGCTTATGCCATCACCTCCCTTCGTGGAGAAGTCTGTCTTTCCTCTTGCCTTCAACCAGCGCAAATACCTGAGGAACGATCAACAGATCATCACTTCCCCCGGCCAACAAGCCCATCTGCTCTGGGTGCCATACGGCGTCATATTCGCCATGGTTAGTCCTTCCCTTTCCTCTTCTCTAAAGCAGTGATAAACGCAAACAGGCTCCCTGGAACGCGCCTCTCATCCTCGGAGCCAGAGCATTCACGAACGCTCTCATCGGTGGAAACGCAGTCATACTCAAAGTGCTTCTTCTCTTCTCATCTCTCTCATATTACCGTATGCTGACCACGAACGGATAGACCTCCGAGTTCTCTCCAAAGACCCACCTCTGCCTCGCACAGGCTTTTCACGACGCTGGCCTTCCAGAAGGCGTCTTGAATGTGGTTCACATCGCGCCTGAGGACGCTCCAAAGGTCTCTCCTTCTCTCCTTCCGTTTTCTGCGGCAGGAGGAGACGGCTGACTTGCATGTTTTTGGTTGTGGGACGCAGATTGTGGAGAGGTTCATAAGCGACCCCATCATCTCCAAGGTCAACTTTACCGGTTCTACGAGAGTGGGAAGGATCGTAGCACAAACATGTGGGAAGTACCTGAAGCCGTGCACTCTCGAATTAGGGGTACGTTCCCCTTTTCTTTTTATACTCGGAATTGCCTGATTGATTTTGCTGATGGGCAAACACAGGGCAAGGCACCGGTCATCGTCCTCCCATCCGCCGACCTCAAACTATGTGCCTCCGCACTCGCCTTTGGCTCCTTCTTCCACTCCGGCCAGATCTGCATGTCCTCCGACCTTATCCTCATCCCCTCCCCCTCCTTCTCCTCTTCCTCCACCTCCACCCAAACTGTCGATCTGAAAACCTTCAAACAGAGTCTTCTCGACGAACTCAAGCAGGCTATGAACCGCATGCCTGAGCCTAAAGGGCTCTTCACGGATGTCAGTGCCGAACGTATCGACACGGTTGTGAAGGAGGCGTTGGGGAACGGTGCGAAGACGTTGGCGGGAGAGTGGACGAGGGAAGGCAATAAGACGGGAAGGGTGGTGCTTGGGGACGTCGGCAAGGACATGCGTTTGTTACCCACCCACTTTCTTTCTTCAAGCAACTTGGAGCGAGGTCTGACAGGTCATGAATAGGTGTGTTCAGCGAAGAAAATTTCGCGCCAGTGGTGGCATTCGTCGAATACTCGTCCATCGAAGAAGCAATCGAGTTAGCGAATAACAGTCTGTCCTCCTATCCCTCCCCTCCAACCGACATCCCATATCCCTCATCTATTAGGATAGTATGCTGATGACAAGCATAATAGGCGAATACGGCCTCTCCTCCTCCATCTACGGCGCGCCGCACGAAGCCTATCCACTTGCCGAGAAGATCGATGCTGGAGCCGTACATATCAACGGAAGCACGATACACGATAAGGCTACCGTGCCTCATGGCGGTTTTAAGGCATCAGGATGGGGAAAGTTCAATTCACTCGAGGTGCGTCTTCCTGCCCCATGTTTTGACGAGGGACATGGTTGGTTGATAGCTTGCTTGGGTGTAGGGCATCAAAGAGTTCTCGAGACTGAAGGTAGTTACTATCAATGACCCTCATCCGTATGTTTGAAAGATGAGACTGTTTTATCGAGAGGACAACGAAATGTACCTAAATGATTGAAACTGTTGTAATTTCACAATCCAAGCTTGGTAAATGTACACTTTCACCATGGTCGATTCCTTGACTCCTTAATATGCTGCGTAAAAGTTTAGAATTCAGGATACCCTGTCCAATCCCACAATCCTTGGTTCTCCTGCCCCAGACGTAACCTCGAACTCATAACCGACTGGCATCTTCTGTCCAGGCTGGACATCAAGCTTCCACTCGACCTCACCCGGCTTCTTCTCTCCACTCCCCTCCTCAACGCTCCATCTCGCATACACTTCTCTTCCACACTCGCTCCACTTTCCCTTCTCTTCCTCCGCCGTCGAGAGAGCCGGAGAGATGAGTTTAACGACCAGATTGGTGTCTTGAGATACTGGGATCTGGTCTTTCAGCAGCAAAGTGATCCTTGTCGACTTAGAGTTGTGCACTACCATCCTTTGGGTGAACAGGTGCGATTTAGTTCGGCTCAGCAGCCCGCTAGTCGAGGAGCGGATGGAGCGTGGGTGGTAGGTCACGCGGATTGAGGGGTCGACTCTGTTCATTTATTGCCATCAGCATTCGGATAGATTGAGGGAGAAGGGATATCGAACCCGAGGTTGATTGGAAACTCTTCGTTTACGCTCACGTCTCGTAGCTGGGCGTTGGCGACAAAGGAACCATCGAGGTAGACAGCCACAGGGCCAGCGAGCAGCTGGTAGTCGGATTGATTCTTGACTTTTGACTGCCAACAAAACCTGATCAGTCCCTGTCGTGTGTTCCTGAATGGAAAAAGTACATACGTTCAAGTAGACCTTTTCCACCACCTTCGGCACCGCGATCCACTCCAAGGTGGCAGGTAGGTCCAGCTCAGCAATCGTGACCGTCTTCCCTTCCTTCTCCTCGCTACTGATTCCAGAAGCCGTCAACACAGTCGTCCTCCCAGGCACTTCAAATGTAGCGTTCATGGATCCTTGTGTCGTCACGGCCGCAATGTTGACAGTCTTCCGCTTTGGGGCTGCAAATTCATAATCGTAGGACATATCGTCGATGCTTCCCAGAGAATCAAGAAACCGTCCCCCTCCACCGGGAGCAATTTGCGATGCTGACGGTAATATTGGTCGAGCTGAGCGCAACGAACCCATGGGAGGTGCAGGCGGTCGTGGAGCAGGCGGTCGTTGAAAGTGTATGGTCCATGGAGACAGGGTAGGTACATCCGTTGACGTGGTCGGTTGTGAAGTAGATAGTGTCAACTGGACAGCGTTCCAGTCCTGTCCATCCACACAAGTTCAGTTTACACCCACCTGGAAGGAGCAGGGAACAATGTACCTCACCAGTGCTTTGAGAAATGTTGGCTTTGTATGCAAGCGCCACCGGCTTCTCTCCAGATTCTTTGTCCACGACAGTTTTGATTCGTGCGTCAAACAGCGGTTTCCAGCTCGCTCCATAGACGGCTGGAAGAAATGAAAGTCACGTGATAGCCAAAACAGAACGGGTTCATCCTCACCATAAGTGATTGTGAGCTCAGTTTCTCCTTCAGCTTCAGCAAAGACCCCAATCACCGCCTTACTTCTTAGCCAGTCATTCTTTCCTTCCAACTTGTCCCTTTCCTCGTTCGTGACCCTTGCACGCTCCTCCTTGATTGCCTGATCAATTTCTTTGATTTTCTCAGTCAATTCATGCAGGGATTGGCCCATGTCTGGTGCCTTGTTCGAGTGGAAGTTGATGATATTTTCTAGTTGCTCGACAGAAACTATGGTCCAGATCACAGTTAACTTACTACGATTCTGGTACCAAAGGAAAAGGACACATACCATGTTCAGGGTCGACCTTTGACATGTATGTATCAAGCATTTTTGACCGCTTTTCCACCAAGTCCTTCTCTGCTTGCACAACCCTCCTCTCCTCAGTCAGTTCTGTCATCTTTGGAGTGAAGAATGAGGGGAGCACGGGATGAGGCGAAGTCGTCAGGGACACATGTTTAAGGATAGTTTCAAAGGTGGAGGAGCCTTCAACACTACAACGTCTCCTCAGCATCCATAGTCAAGGAAACTAAAGAGAGAGGTAAGCGCACCGTAAACTTTCGCGCACAACCTTCGTTGGCAAATCGGTCAGCACCACCTCGTTCTCTCCCTCTTTCAGATCTGCAGTGAACGTCCGTTTGACCTCCGCGCGGGATGGGTAGAGCGTCACATGCGTGACAGGGAAAGCGGAAGCCGAAAGGGAAATTTTATTGACTGATTCCATATGACGAGAAGGTGTCCTTGGGGAGACTTGACTTGATGCTCCTTTATGGGACAAAACTCACAGTAAAGGCAAGTCACGCAAGTCACTCTCTGGGCTTGGCGGATCACGAGTAGCGCAGCAGTTGTGAAATCTCAAATACTAGCCAATAATGACAGCACGTGTGGGTGCTTGCAATGAGCTGCTTGCGAAGCAAGAGAAAAATGAAAAATGGGTTGTGTCGGGTAGAGCGATAAGAGGTGGAAGAACAATGGTTGCAATATCACTGTAAGGGAAATGGAAGAATGTCAGGATTCCTCTTCGTCTCTTTCAAGATTTATCGCCTCTGCTCAAGATTACATCAGATTTCTCCTTGGAATCAGTGGACAAGGGGACGTACTCCCAAATTTTGAATACAGAGACACCTTCAGTTCGCTCATCTCCTTCTTGATCTTCTCTTCCTCCTCCTCCCCCTCCTCTAGCTTCACATCTAGTTTCTCCCCACTCTTCTCTGTCAACTCAAGTGCCCTCTCAGTGGAGATGGTGACAAATGAAATATCGATCTTATAAGATATCGGATCCTCGGGGTCAGCGAGTTGGAGCTCGAGGAGAAGGTCGGACATGTATTCTTTCTCTTCCTACATCATCGCGAATAAAATAAAATTCAGCGTAGATCCCAGGCCGTTAGAATAGAGGAAACATGCGCGCAGTCGCTTCATTTCGCCTTTCAGCGAGTCCAGACGATTGTTGAGGAAGGAGAATCGGTTGATTTGCTTTTGGTCATCCCACGTTACTTCGACTTCTTCCTGCTCGTCTTCTCGCTGGAGCTAGTCAAACACAGCGACTATCAGTTGTCAGGTACCTTGGCATGAGGAAATTATAGCGCACCATTCGTATAGACATGATTGTGGATTGTTAGCAAAGGATTTCGGGAACAAGAACTAGAATTGGGGGCGAAGGAATTGATCAGAAGAGCATCAGTGGTTGGATAAGAGCTGTAAAGACTCAACGGGTCGCCCTTGTCTTGCGACGACTGTTTATATCAAGCTACGAGTTTGCCCCAACTGTGGTCGTTTCTGCTGGAGCGAAAGCACGAGTGAAAGATCAGAAAGAAACGCACGTGACAATTATCGTGAAAAGATCGCGATCGCGTCCTATCTTTCGCTCATTCTCGCCAAATCCCATTATATTTGAGTAAAGATCTTTGGTGTCTAGCATTTGCAGGAGAAGGCATGGATTTTGAAGTGGTCGCACGCTGTTCCACGACAAGAGCGAGGGTTTCGAGGATGGTTCACTTTCTTTCCTCTTTCATGCAAAGTTGTAAGCTTACTTTGTAATGGGAGTGCAGAAACTTACACATACGACTACAATGCTGCCGACATTCATGCCAGTTGCAACAGTGCGCTCTGTGTTCCTTGCTTGAGAAGCTCGTTGGCTAATTCGATCGAGCGATCCAGCAAGCAGTGATCAAAGGTCTCACTCCACTTCAAGTAACTACGATCTTTCCATCTTCCTCTCAAGAGAAGCGAGAAGAAGTCGATCCTTCCATCTCCCTCATCCTCAACAACACATACCATCTCGACCTCCGCCCAGGTACCGAGATCCTCGACCTGTACGGCGGCAGCCACAACTTTCAAGGCTGGTCCAACAACCTGCTCACTGGTCCGTCTGCTTTTCTCCTGCATAACGAAGAACGTCACTGACCCGTTAGGCAACTTTATCTCGTGGAACACCAAAGATTCAGGAGGTTTCCAAATGGTTTCCCTCGTCGCCCTCTCAAAGGTAACGGAAGAAGGAGTCGAGTTTTCATCGCCGTATGATCCAACTCATCTCACCCTGTTGAGCCCAGAGAAGAGCATGGAGACACAGCATTCAATCGGGGCGGATATCATGATGTCTGTCCTCTTCCTCCAACTGTTCTCCTCACATGATATCTTACATTGGGATCATGGTGTAGGCAACTTGATGATGTCGTTGCCAGTCTAACGACAGGAGAAAGGGTAGAGGAAGCGATGTGGCGTTCTGTTCGCTGTGCGTTTTATCTCTTTCCTAGATTTCTGACTCAAACTCAATCGAATGAAAAGGGCTTGATCGCTGCATTGCTTTTCACAAGGCTTCAGGAAAGGAAAAGACACAGAATTTATTCGCCATCATTCAGGGTATCAGTCTTCATCTTATGTTGAACCAGTTGTGATTGTGTGCGGACAGGTGGCCTTGATGAACGATTGCGAGATATTTGTCTCACAGAGATGTTAAAACGGTCTCCGTCTTTGCCGGGATATGCTATCGGAGGGTCTGTTCCCATCATGCGAATTTCGTAGAAGACCAACTGATGGAGTGTGGATGATACAGATTGAGTGGAGGAGAAGCGAAGGACACATTTTGGCGGATGCAAGATTTCTTTAAGAATTTGGACGTTGACTGATTTCCTCCAGAGTTGAAATGTGTGCCAAACGACTACCGCCAGAGAAACCACGATACTGCATGGGAATAGGTTATGGCGAAGGTTTGTCCTTTCGTCCACTCAAAGTACTCTTAAACTCATCGTTACATTATCAGACATCCTAGTCTGCGTCGCCTTAGGAGTAGACATGGTACGTCTCTCATCGTTCGAAATCCATCTCATAGAAAAAATCTGTCAAAGGCCGACTGCGTCTTCCCAACTCGAACCGCGTACGCTTTCTCGCATCATTCTTTCACAAAGTCTGATGGAAAGAGACGGAGACAGTCGTTTCGGAATAGCTTTCACCCCTCACGGTCCACTCAACCTCCGCCTCGCACGCTACTCGAAAGATTTCTCCGTGATCGATCCTTCCTGTCCTTGTCCGACTTGCGAATCGGGAGAAGGAGTGACGAGAGCTTACTTGTATTCGTTGAGCGGGAAAGAGACTGTTGTCCGTTCTCCCCCTTCTTCACTGGTATCGTGTGGTGACGCAGAGAGGGAATAGGGAGCTCATTATGTCACACAGCATAATTTGGCTTACATGGTGCGTGTTTCGCTTTCAGTTGATGAATCCGCCCATTGAACCTGAAAACCAAAGGCAACTCTCATGGCGCGCACAAGGGCCGCAATTTTGGAGGATCGGTTTCCATCGTTCCTGAAAGAGTATTTCAGGTCCTATTATCACGAAGCCAAGAACTACCCGTTCGTCTTGCGCTAGTAAAATACAGAGGATGCTGATGAGCATTGTAGCCGATGGGCAGTCGACGCTTTGCGATCTGTGGGTGTGGATTTACTAGAAGGTGAAAGTGTAGGCGTCGAAAGTTTAGGAGAGTCGAATGGCGTGAAATGGGACTTTGCATGATTACGGAAACCTACGTGCTAGAAACGTGATGGTGGATTATAGAGCTCTACCTAAAATATACATCCTGATACTTTTATAGTAAACAGCTACTTCTTCCCTGCCGCCGCAACCGCAGGCGTAACACCCGCATTACCCACATTCCACCCTCGCGCTCTCAAAGCTCTCACGACCTTCGGCGTGACAGCCGCCGTAACCCCAAGACGAAACGGGAAGAGGACGGTCTTATGAATGGCGTAAGCGAGGGCGAAGGTGGTCCAAAAAATGCTCTGCGGCTTCCTCTCCCCCTCCGCCTTCTCCTCTTCCGTCTTCGGCGCCAACGCGTCCTTCGCCACCTGGATCTCGTCGTGCATCTGCTCCGAGACTGTCCGCCCTTGAGCGTCTTTGGGGAGGGTGGGAGCGACCCGTTTCCAGTTTAGGTGGTGGAGGATGAAATCCTCAAACTCTTTCACACGGTCCGCACCTGCGTTCCACAACCAACAACACAGACCCGGAAGAAGTTGTTCACATTTGACGTAAAAGTTTGGTTGCAGGAAGGACGAACCTGCAGCGTAGATTGTGGCCCACGTTATGCCTAAATCCAAGCCACTGAGTAGGGTATAAATGACGACGGCGGTGGCTCCATGCCGCCGAAGGAGTACGCGAAAAGAAGGCCGCTCTTCTGATGCAGCTGCTGAGCCAGAAGAGGAGGAAGAGGAAGTATGGCGTCGGAAGAGTCTCAGGGAGCCAAAGTGTCGCCGCCTGCTCGTACTCATCAGCTGGAGGTGCGGGATGGAAGCGGCATTACCGTGACGCTCTGAGCTGGAGAATGTTGGTTGGTTGCCTGTTGCCCGTGCGGAAACTGGGGCTTGCAGAAGGAAGCCGGAGGAAGGTGCGTGAGAGGAGTAGGCGGGAGAGAGGGACGGAGGCTGACATCGAGTTGACTTGAGAAATCTGAGTTGGATGAAGTAGATTCTCGCTGTGTGCTTACATCCGATTACGGAATGCGCGTCACTTCGGCTGCGGGTCGGTCATCGGGTCATTCCGACTTCGGGTGGAAGAACTGTCAAATGACAAGTGCCGAAACTGTCTCTTCAAGGTTCTCAAACATGTGAAGCACAGCGGGAAACAGGCTGTTTATATGATGTCTAAAAGAATAGAAGAGCGGTTCATGAGTCAACTGCTGCAACCGCAGAGACAACCTCACCATTAACGGAAAGAGTATACTTGCAATAGTCTACAGGGCCCTCCGATGAGTGACTTGGGATTTCATAATAAGCACAACCTGACATCGCAAGATGCAAGATGATTTGGGACATCCGATAAGCGATACGGACATCGGGCCCCCATCGGCCCCATAGCTGAGGATGATGTGTCGAATGAATGAAATCTGCTTTTCTTCTTCTGATGTAGCATGACGTGAAGAAGCTGCGTGACGGGAGTCAAGGCGAGGTTGGTCTGGCGTGCGTGATTCCGATTTCAGTTGTCTTGGTCTAGCTTGGACCAACTTGGACTTTCCTCCGCGTCATTACGTTCTCCATATATTGCAAACCATCCTAACTCTATTACCTCTAACCAGGGCATCTCAACCCAGGGCATGACAGAATTCAGAGAAATGCATATAGGGAAGCTCGGAGACTTTTAATGAAATGGCTACGCCTTCAATTCCCGTTCAGCGTGAAAAAAACGCGTCGCCCTTGCGTCTTTCCTCGTTTTCGTTTTCATACTCGGAGAAGCACAGAGATTCTCCAAATCGCGGCGCATGCGTTCCATTTCATCCTCCTCGTTCCGTCTCTGTTTCTTTGGTTTCCAAAGTTCGATCGCCTCCGGACCTGGCAATGGCAATGCAACAGTAATTCCTGCATCCTCACCCACACCTTCACTCCCTACGCCCTGCACGTCTTGAACCGTTGAAAGGTGCCTTGAACAATAAGTTGAAAGGTTCCATAGAAAATGTGGCACCAAACTCTCGGTTGTCGGTTTCTTCATCCGAAAGTGGGACAAAAAAATGCGCAATTCCGGCTCTCGGGATCTAAATCCCCCGCTTCCCCGCAATCATATGGGTCAAAAATAGAACGCGCTGGGTTCCAAACGTTATCGCACAGGACGGACGACCCGGATTCCAAGCCTTTCTGGTCACTCAGTCGAACCCTCCGAAGTTTGGGGTCAAACTGTCTCAGAATAAAAAGAGGAGACATGTTGTCAAGAAACAGCTCTCGCTCCTCCCTCCATCGTTTGATTGTTGTATTTTCGACGTCGGCATTTTGAGATGGCCCAAGCAAATCACCTCGAACAAGGATACGCGGACGTCCTCGAGCCTCACTACATCCCGGCTCCCCCTGTCTCCCCTCCCCTCCCAGGATGGCTCCTCACTTGGGAAAGGATCAGACCAAGATGGTTGATGGAATTGATCGCTGAATCATTCGGTGTCTTCCTCTACACATTTTTCGTGCGTTTGCAATCGTTTTCAGTGAAACTAGATATTGACTTGCTTTTTTCGTTTGGACAGGGCGTTGGTGCCACCGCTGCCTTCGTTTTCGGCGGATTTCTGAAGGAGGACGGAATTGGTAACATCCTGACCATTGGACTCGCCTATGGTCTTGGGATCGTGTTCGCCATCATTGCAGCGGCACCCACATCGTATGTTTTCATCGCCTGATCCTTTCCCCATTTCCCCTCCTTCCCGGTCTCCTCTTTTCAGAAAACACACCACCTATCACGCGACTAACTTTGAATTATCTCTTGGGCAACAGTGGAGGACATCTTTCACCCGGTTACACCATCGCTTTCGCAGTCTTCAAAGGCTTCTCGTGGAAGAAAGTGCCGCTCTACATCATCGCCCAGATCTTTGGTGGCTTTATCGCCGTCCTCCTTGTCTATGCCCAGTACAGGCAGGCTTTCGTTCAGGTCGATACTGCCCTTGCTGCCGCTGGCCCTGCTGGTAATTTGATCAAGTTCTCTCCCACCGGAAACGCTGGTATTCTTGCCATCTTCCCCCAAACTGGACAGAAACTCGGATACGTTTTCCTTAACGGTTCGTTTTTATTCCTCCTCGATGGCACATGTTGATGGACTTTGGATGCAGAGTTCGTGTGCTGTTTTATCCTTGCTTTCTTGGTAGCGACCATCCTCGGTTTGTCTTTCCCTCTCAATAACGAATACGAGTCCTGATGAGCGTGACAGACGCTTCCAACTTCTTCGTCTCCTACACCTCTGCGCCCTGGCTCATCGGACTCGCTTACACGGTCATCATCTGGGGTTTCTCCGCTGACACCGTCGTCCTCAACACTGCTCGTGATCTCGGAGGCAGGTTCGCTTGCGGTGTCATCTATGGTAGCGGTGCGTTCCACCTTGTTCCTGCAGTAATCAACAGCTAAATTCGTGTCACAGATTGTTTCCCTACTAAATACTCGGCTCTCGCCGCCCTCACCAACATCCCCGCCACTATTGTATGTTTTTAATTACTCCCACCAGCCTTGTGTTGACCGTAACACCACAGCTCGGAGTCCTCACTCAAACCCTCCTCTTCATGGACTCCAACCGTCCCGTCGTCAACCCTGCTCCTGAAGGGTCCGCCGAGATGATGTCGATCAGGAGGAAAGCCACTATGGAGGGAGGATCGAGCTACGCGCCCTCGAGGCGGCCCACCGTCCAGTCTACTGTGCCCGCTAAAGAGGCGGAGGCGAAGACGAACGGCAGCGACCACACGGAGACCAAGTAGCCGATTTATGATGCTGTGATTGTGACGGATGCTGTTGGTTTGGGTATTGGTTATTAATGGTCCTGGTTTAGTTGTCAACAAAATGCATTTTTCGTAATCGTTTTCAAAAGCTTTGAGCCCCATTGTACCTGAGCCCATTCTGCAAATTGAGAGCACAGTCAACGAATGAGAAAGAAGCAAATTTTCAAACCAAGTTGGAAGCAGAGATGAGAAAAGACTTAACACAACGATTCAAAATCAAAACTACGGGCTCACTCATGGCATAAGGTTCGGGGCGCCACTTTCCACGTCCTCATCCCAGTTGTCTGTCTCGTTCTGCCTTCTCCTTCCCCTCCGCTATCCACTTTCCCTCTTCGACTTTCGAGAACAATTAAAATGGAAGAAATAATCCAGCAACTCGCGCACTTCCGTCGACTAGGCGTTCGACACGTGAGCCCTCCACTTCCACTTCCAGGCATGAACATGACTAGGGCTGATGATGTGGCCGGTTGGATAGACACTCCTCCAAATGCTCAACTTCGCAATGGTCATCTCCTCCACCCTTTGCATGTGGAAAGGTCTCGGCGTGCTCTGCAACACCGAGTCTCCCATCGTCGTCGTTCTTTCGTTCGTTTTTCCTCTTCTCTCCTCTCCACCTCTGCCACCACACACTCTCTTCGTCTCCTAAAGTTCAAGGCCTGACGAACTGTGGTGGAACGTAACAGGGGATCAATGGAACCCGCCTTCTACCGTGGAGACCTTCTGTTCCTCGCTCTTCCCCCTAGCTCCCCTCTCGAAGTTGGAGATATAACGGTGTACAATTCGCCACAGCAGTCTATACCTATCGTCCATCGGGTCGTGGAAACGCATGATTACGTGGATAAGAAGGACAGGAAGACAAAACAGATGATATTGACCAAGGGAGACAACAATCAAGATGTGCGTTTGTCCTCTGCTACTCTATACTTAACCCTTGTTGTCTTGAGGTTGAGTAGAACAATTGAGTTGATTGACTGATGTCGGTTGATGTTGGTGTGGATAGAGCGATGAAGTCTTTTACGCCGGAAAGAGGTATCTCGAGGCAGAGAAAGTGATAGGAAAGGTCTATGGGTCCGTCTTCTGTCCCTTTCCAGCAAACTTCCAGCTGACAATTAAAGTAGATTTGTTCCATACGTCGGATACGTGACAATAGCGATGGTGCGTCAATCACTTTCACTTGTCCCTGCTCGTCATTCCTTTATTTTCTTGTCTTTTTCTTTCCTTGCCAAGTGATGCAAGGCTGATTAGACTGTTATAGACGGACTTTCCATACCTCAAATACGCGATGATAGGGATCATGGGGCTTTGGACGCTTATACAGAGGGAATAACGACTGCATTTGTTGCCTTACTGAATTGTTCTATCAAAACAACTAGTCACGATTTCAATGGCTCACATTGGCACAGCCATGAAGAAAGCAGCAGACCAAGATTGCTGTACCAGAGCAGCGTTCATCAAATTAGAGGATGATATTTGTCTGTCTTCAGTGAGTTCAAGAATGATGACTCGGAACCTCAGCTTGAAAATGTAGAACCGTTGAGTTGTTGCTCATTTGGTTTGGGACGCATGATGAGAATATTTTCGATTCACGTTCAGAAGGTGATTCGGAAAGAGTCCATTATGTAGCTGTCATTGGTTCCTTTGCCGCGTTGCAACTGAAGCAGAATTGTTTTCATAACGGGATACATGCGATCATCACACCTTGTGAACTCCCCATTAGTTCCAGTCCTTATGCTTGCAAATGCGAAGGAAATGTTTTTGGTAGTTCTTTGCTCCAGTATCCTTCCTGCCGTCACTGAGCAGCGTTCCTACTCTGTTTCCTCACCTCTTCAATGATTTCCCCCACAATATAGCCAGGTAAATCTTCCTTTGCTTGAAACACCGCGTAACTTGGCGTTTCAACGACATTCACCTAACCCATCCAACGATTAGATAGCCGTTAGCTACTGAATGTCAAGTAATAGTACCCAATGATGAGCCAAATATTGTACGGCTGCTCTTCTCACTTCATGGTATTGCCGCGCAAAGGGAGATGAAACTTCGGCTAGAACCCCTTGAACGGTTAAGCCCTCGATAATGCTTTCCAAAGCCAACTGTCGCAATGGTATGATTCTGTGCTCTTGAAGTGAAGTTAGTTATTGTTCGACTCCGTTTTGAAGAAATCAAACCATCTGCGAGTCGGTACATAGACTTGGGTGAAATTGGGAATGGCAGAGAAGCCCATGGTGCAGGGTTGAGCTGTGCTTGTAATAAACCTTCTGGTTCGTAGCTGCTTCTCGTTCGACCTCGAAACATACTTCGTTCTGCAATTTTGCCGATCCCAGTGGGGCGAAAGAGATTTCGCTGCAGAGTAAGACCCTCGTTGTTAACAGCAGAAGGACTGGACAAAGTAACAACCGCACCCAGAGAGCAGATAATACAGGAAAGCGCGGTAAGTCGAATAGCAACTGTGTTTGATACCGACCACGGTGACAGAGTGAGGGTTATCTCTCGGTTCCTATGAAACCATTACTCATTCCTTCTTGCTGTCCTTTCAGCGCATTAGAAATCGTGACGGCTCACCAATGTTTGGTCGAAAATTGCTTTATCGAGTTCTTTGTCCGAGTCGTCATCCCTTATCGATCCAGATCCGCTACCAAAACCGCCGAAGGCGAACACTATGACCTTGTGAGGTTTGTAGACTGCAACAAGTATGGACTCACTATCATTGAAGTACTCGCTGGCAGTGCAGAGCAGTTTACTGGCTGTGTATATTTTCATCGTCTTTCCGTGTGCCCCTGCAAAAGAAAAAGCCACGTCTGCATACAATGGATCGTCGAAGAGCTGGAGATGATTGTGCAAGTTGTTGAATCGATTTACAATGCGGTGGACAGCTCTCTCAACTTCAGGTATAGCCCTTAAGGTTATTTGAGCTGGGACCTGAGCAAATACACAAAGCCTGAAATCATCGCAATCGTTCGCAAAAAATGCTAACAAACCTCTGCTGAAATCCAAGGTGGAAGGTCAAAGGACTCAATGCTGTTTTGAAACATTGCGAACTCGGAGGTGACTTTTTCACCATTCGACGAAGTTAACTGCACCGTGAGTGAGAGGTGCAAGATCCATAATTTTGAGAAGTCGGCTCACGTCAATGCTAGCCCAATGTTCAAACATCGGAGGGGTGCTTGTAAAAATAGTACACCTATATCCATGTCCTTCGGGAGTATGCGACAACTCCATCTGATGCAGCTGGCATGAGTAGGCAAGACCGTGAACACTGCACGCACATTCCAATTGCGGTCGTCCTCAGCGGAAGGAACCAGCAAGGGTGATCCCTCCACCCAAAGAATGTCCCAAAGGAAGTATTTCTACGCCAAAATCGTTGAAATGTACCGCCTTGATCTGAGAAGGAGCGCACCATGGGGCTGACTCGATTTACGAACGAAACAGGCGGCGCAGGTCCACTTAAAATTTCCCGCTCAGAGTCTGGTGTTGCTACTCTCTTTCCGTTGCAACCTGGGAAGGAGACTGGCATAGCCATGTCCGCCCCTGAACTTGGAGTTGGACTTCGTGGTTTGGTAGGCCCGAAGTCATGTTCGATCAAAGCTGGAGACTTTGACCTCTCCAATGCTCCCTTCTTTCCTTTTCCTTTACCTTTTTTCCCTTTGCCCAACATACGTGATGGCGATGCAAACTCCATGATGGAGAGATATTGGGGGAATACTGACTCGAAGCAGCAATTTATGCAAAAATCTCGTCGGACTCGTCGGTTGCGTCGGCTGAGCACTTGATATCCCGAACGCTGTATGCATCCAGGTATGCAACGAACCGTTGACAGTGATATGAGCATAGCAAGCCACGTGGATTGTTATTAATGGACATTAAAGGAGGCTGTCAAGAAGATTCGTTAACCCAAAAGTGAAAATGAGATGAGGCGGATGTAATAATGATCAGCCTTGGTTCATGAGAGTGTGTAGAGAAGAATATATTGAGAGAAGCTTTCCCTGCTAGGTATTCATCGATTATTATAAGTAATGCATTATTGCTGGTGGTTCAAGCTAGAGCATCCGCATAAGCGCATTTCTTCATCCAGAGTGTTATTACAGCTGGCGTGGTCTCCCAAACTACACGAAAAAGAGAAGGAAACTGCGTTAATTCTAGAAGTCTACGCGTCCACAACGATCGAGGTTCCGCTCTATTTGGGGCCACTCAGTTCTGCTAGGTCGCCTCCCATTGACAAAGGCAAAGAAAAAGCTCACTTCAAGTGAACATTTGAATCCTAAGGATGGTGCAATTACATTATTCTTTACACCTCTACCCATCCCTTACATGAGCACTCCCGCTCTTATCTTTCTAAGCTGTTCTTCACGTTGTGGTAACTCATGACTCCTCAGTGCCTTTGCTTGAACTTGAGATCACCGCCGCTGCATTGTTGTGACTCGCCTGAACGTACGCACCCCCAGATGATGTCATGGTCTTTGCTAGTATTTGGGGTACTCAATCTTCGTTCTTCAGTACTACTGACCTTGCTCAGCTGACCAGAATGTTCTTTCAATATCACGATATTGGAGAAGAGGAATAGGCAAATCCCACGAAACTCGTTTGGGATGCAAGGGATCCCGTCGTCTGACATGCATACTGCAATTGAACGAGATACATTGTGCTTTGTCCTGAATTGTTTGGAAGGTTCATCCTTCCCTTGAACAGCCAGACCTTGACAGTTTGAGGCGAAGGAGATCCGTCACCACTGGGAGCATTTCCCAGTCGTTACTCACTAAATGGAAAAGGTTCGGTGGCAATCCGAACGAAGGTATGTAGTGGATTTGATAGACGTCTTCGTGCCATCGCACTAATTACTCACAAACAGTAACCCTCATGGGTCAGTCTGGCGGAGGTTTTGGCGTCGTAGGGCAAATGACACTGTATGACGGAAAGAAAGTCGGTATTTCTTCTCTCAACAGAGCATTGCAACAATCACTGATTCCAACACCAGCCCAATTTCAAGCGGACCATTCCCCGATCCATCCAACGATCTCCCTCTTTCACGGTCTCAGAACTCTCCGTGAGCAATTCCCCCAACTTCGGAGAATCTAAAGAGTGAATGGAAATGGGAAATAACAGGAACGTAACGCAGCCATCGCCGCTGTTCTGAACTGTCCCTCTTCCAGCTCGCAACTAGCCTGTTTCCGAAAAGCGAACGCGTCCGATTTCGTGAACGCCGTCTTGAGCGTGAACGGAGGTGGGAAGTGGGGCGGGAACAGCGGATTCGTTCCGACGGTGGATGGCTATACGCTCACTGATACAGTCAGTGAGTTTTTCTATCATGTTTTCTAAGTTCGCTGAAAAGAAGCTAATTCGAGATGTAATTAGCGCGATTATTCCAGTCTGGAAAATTCGCCAAAGTGCCCATGATCGCTGGAACGGTAACCGACGAATCTGGTCCGTTTCCCCATCCAACCATGCACTTTACGCATTTGTTGTCCTTGTTGACCATTCTTCACTTTATGGAATGCAGCCGCCGCAACCCCAAAGACAAGTTCGATTACGAACACAAGCTCCATCGGAGCATTCAACATGAGTTCGGAATACCTTTCCAAAGTCCAAAGTTTCTATCCCTTCAATTCGACCTTTGCTTCGCGTTCGGGGACCGCAAACTTCTTCGTGAACGAATGGAGAGCAGCTGTTCAAGCCAATGCGGGCCTCGGCGAGGGAGGGATAGCTTGCAGCGTCGGTCTCCTCTCCCTCTTGCGTCCTTTCTTTTTCGACAGATCGTTGACTCCTTTTTTTTGGATGTAGGAACGTCTGGTGAATGCTGCTATGGCTGAATATGGTGGAAACACCAAACACTGGGGGTTCCGTTTCGAAGCTCCTACCGTAACTCAGGGTGGACCGACGGGAGTAGCTTGGGTTGCCCATTCGGCTGATAATAGTTATCTCCAAGTGAGCCCTTCCTTTTCCTCTTCTTTCATATTGCGTAAGGGATTCAGGCTAAACCAATAACAGAACGCGACGGCGGTGATGACGGAACAAGAATTGGAGGTTGCAGAAGAATGGAGAGGGTACATCGGGAGCTTCATCAAGACTGGAGAGTGCGTTTCTTCCCCTCACATCACCTCGTTACTTCGTTTATCCTCCCTCGTTACCTTCAATACTTACTCCCGAAAAATAAACAGCCCGAACACTGAACGCGTCAAAGATTCAGTCTATTGGCCACCTTACAACGCTCTGGGAGACTACAACAACTCCCCCGTCCGCCTCGTCCCCGCGTTCCGATTCCCTTCCAACCCTGGAACGGGAACGCAGCAAAAGACAGGCACACAGCTGGAGGTTATGCAGCGTCCAGGGTTGGAGAGGTGCGATTGGTGGTTGAGCGAAGAGGTGATTGCTCAGATCAGAGCGTGATATGTACTTGAGCACTATTTGGGACGCGGCGAAGTTGGAGTTGCTGTTTGTCGTCGAGTACTTAATGGAATATGGGGCAGCTAATGTTCGATGAAAATAAAACGTGATGAGAAGCACGATAACGTATTCATTAACGTATTGGCGTCCAAACATTGGACTCGGACCATGTTTGCTTCACAACTTGACAGCGTTCTCCCCGATCATGATCGCGACTTTCTCATGCGAACTGGTTGTTCTTCATATAACCGTACGTTGCCTCGGCCTGCCTCATGCTCGAACCCCTCACTTCTTTTTTCGCATCGAAGACGGGGGACGGACAAGGAGGTATCAGTCAAGCAACCAACCGCTCTGCTGTTCTGCTCCCTTCTCCAGGAATCC